>JAMXKT010000012.1:0-50928 GCA_024211575.1 Phytophthora melonis
CAGAGTCGTACCTGTCCGAGACACCGGCCATCATGTCGTAACACCTTCTGCAGTAAGTGGCAACTGCAACAAGTTACACGGAAACAGCTAGTTGGACGAACAAACTCATTCCAGTTTATATCTATCAGCGTAGTAATCAATAACATGTCATTTCATTCTTTCATCCAAAGAGACCTCCTGTATGTGGAACTCCGCAACACTGGATCGATGCGTGGAAGCGATTCGCGCCAGCGGCATGGCATTTACGAGCTACGAGCTCGGCGCTCAGCTCGGGCGTGCAGCGCGTTGCCACGCCAGCGGCTGCCGCGCGCAGCTTTTGGCGCCTCCTGTATAAAAATCCGATACAATCGAGAAGGCCAACCATAAAAAGTTAGCACAGACATCTCGCCCGCGGATACAGCCACGCACATCGCTAGCTTACCTCTCATACAGCTAGCCAGCCTGGCGCTCAGCTCGAGCGTTGGAGAGGAAATGTCAGAATTGGTGGCTACAGCAAATTTGAAATGTTGGAGTTTTATGTTTATGCGAAAAATTTAGGTTTGTCAATTGCTTAATTGTGTCGAGTATGTGATTGGTAGAGAATATGATAAGGGGCAGAATGCTCCCCTTAACGTAGCGATTTTCTGTTATATTTCGAAAAAGATGCGAAGCGGGGCATTTTGCCCCCACTGACCTCGAAAGGGTTAAGTTCCTGGTTCAAAGGTAAATACATGTTTGGTGATATGATTATTTCCCATTATCGTCGGGATGCGGGGTTGAAGTCGAGCTCACCCTGAGCGCAATTGGCGTTAACCCCGAAAAGTGAGAAGAAAAATCTTATAACGTCAAATACATGCTACCTACACTTGCACCTTAGCGAATTGGAAATCGGCATGTACTGTGTAGTCAGAATTCCATGTAGGTATCTTGTCACTCCTGGAAACTGTGAATCCCCCAGACAATCCCCCAGACCACTAGTCTAGGTACCGCGAATGAATCTACCTAACGTGCTTGTCGCTTAGACGGTTTGAAAATCCATCTTTAAATCGTTGTAGTTGTCTAAATCTAAGAAAGCTCGGGCGAGAAGCTTTTTCTAGCGTATAGTGAGCCCCTTACCTAAGATTACTCTGGCTACGTTGAGGTGAGTGCGCGGACTGCAGGTTTGACATCGGATAACAGTTAGTGTGCGGGGCTCTGAAATTTTGCGCCCATAAATTATATTGCAGGCAAACGATAGAGCAGCAAACATACAAATGCGTACGTCGGCGATTCATAAACGGCGCTATAAAATAGTTATGAAAGGTATATAACGTTAAAAACGGATAAGTAGTAACACAAACCTACTTACGTTGCAACAAACAGGGGTAATCTACTTGAATAGCTTAATTGCTCTGCAGGGGCCGAAGTTAAGGCGAAGATAGGCGATACAGTGTCTCAAACCGAGTCTCAAAAAAAAAAAAACACTCTCGATATTCATAGTGTTGCATTTTTATAATGCGCGATAGTAGTAACTCAGGGCACATTTGGAAGACGTTTTTTAAAATGTACTTTTTCTTTTCACGTATCCCTCGTTTCCTTACATCACAAAAATCGTACACTTTATATAAAAATGTCTTCTTTACCCATTTTTGATACTTCAGAAGTCATTCTACTAATTTTGATCACCCTTATAAAGCATAGTACCAAAAAACGCACCCAATCGCCCCATCTCTTGTGTTACATCAAACCCAATTCCTTAGCACCAATCATCACCAATCGTCCCATCTCTTGCGCTACACTGGTTCAAATTTCATAGCATTACACCGCAAGCAATACACCCCTCTGTAGCAAATAGCGCGTCGCGCTAAAACGCGATTTGAACTCCAACAAATCGAAGTTTTTATTCTGATAAATATAAAGTTACTTATATAGAAGCATGGTTTACTCACACGAAAAATACATTGAACGAAAAGAGGCAATTCAAGCCGCACAAAAGCGTTGTTATCTAAAACATCGCGAGAAAAGACTTGAAAAGCAGAAGCAATATGATCAAGAGCACAAGGAAGAAATTAGTAAACGGCATAAAGAGTACTACAAGCTAAAGCGTAGTCGAGTCAAGTTAGACTCAGGAAACGAGCCACTGGTAACTAACGCAGAGTAATTCACTCTATTTTTTTTCGAAAAAAAATTGGCTATTTAGCTGTACAACTGATCAATGGCAGTCATCATCTCAGGGAATTTTTCATTGAAAGAAGGATTCTGACATATCCAATCAATATATCTTTTATCAATCGCAAATACTTGATTGATGCTTTTGCCTCGGTATTTTCCGAAAGTTAGAACGTAACTACCATCATTACTACCGAGTTTACTCTTGAGATAAGATAAGATTTCATCATCAGCTAAATTAGGTTGAGACATTAGCCATCTACAGTATCCAATATCAGAGTTAAAAACATCCTCAATCGTCTTAGACTTATGCTTGCCAAACGTTAAAACTTGACTCATTGTTACGGGTATCTATACGTATACATCTATAAAAAATATAAAATTAATTATATAATGGCACTCTATAGTATGATATCAACTGAAAAGGTCGAGATGGTGACTTATAGCCCTGTTTCAAGAACATTTATCATCTACTTTACGGAAGGAGAAGTATATACCAAGCGGGTTGATACAAGTACAGCTATTGATTTACTGCAAGTCAAGTACAATGCATCATCCATGAAGCTAAAAAAAGGTAACTTTCTAGTGTCGCGGCATTTAGAAATTTAGTTAGTTTGGTATTCTAGTACCTCACCTGTTAGTCTATTGTACGACATCTCATTTTCAAACGCTACAAGTACAATAAAGTTAGTACCTTGCGACGAAGCATTGGTTCCCATAATCTGGATAGACTGTGGGATATCTTTCTCTGTTAGGCGGCTAACATCGGCGATAAGAACGCGGTTTGTCTGCGACCAAGTCTGGTAATCAATTAGACCATTTGCAAGCTCTTGTGTTTGATCACCGTTGATAGATGCAAGCTTTGAAAACTCATTGCAGAAATCCATGCAATCATAATCGTAATTCAAATCGAATGTGTTCGTTGAACCAATCTTAACATTGAAGTTACGGATTGAAGAACCGGGTTGAACAGTCCAAGGTGCGGAATCGAATGGGGATTGGAACTGCTGAACTTGAGAAGAAGCAAAGTTACCTGCCGAAGTTTCTGCAAACGGTAGTAAAGCTACATATTTAGCATTTTTAAGGCTGGCTGATAATTGCAGATCAAACGCTACATTTTGCTGACAAGAGCTCACACCAATTCCTACCTTCTGCCCAAACCATTGAGCATAGTAATCTAGGTAACGAACCGTCTTTACAGGCTTGGAAATAATCGCTTGAGGGTTTTCGAGATCAACAAAAGGTACATATAGACGGGCAGTACTGAAAGGAAAGTAGGTATTATCCGTTTCTAGACTGTTATTGACTACACCCCATGCAACCGTAATCTGACCCTGATTAGCAGCCGTAGCGTCGGGAATGACACCATTGTTAGGGGAGTTGGCTGCTGTTGATGCAACCATGATAGGGCATGTAAGACCTGAAATTAGCGTTGTGGAACCAAGCGTCATTACCTTTGTGGGTGTAGTAGTACCAGAACCGAAATTAATAACACTGCTACCTTGGTTTACACGAAGACGCATACGAATTTGAGGATTAGCCATAAAATCAAGTTCCTTGAAGATAGGGTGAAGATCAACCAAGCGGATCTTAAGCATGTAGTTCCAGCTACCAGCAACGGTACCAGCGGCGGTAGCGCCTGGTACGAAAGCACCGCGACCGAATTGATTAGCAAGTGTATTAGCTACACCAGAAGCAAGCGTAGGCCATCCATTAGTGTTTTTTCCGCCCGCCGTAGTAGGATTAGCTAGAAGACGCTTTACAAAACCTTCATTAGCGGGTAGGACACCAGCACCCGTATCGTTTGTCTTTAAAGCGGCAGTAACATCAGACGCATTGTTCGAATAACCATCACCGTTGACGCTTGCAGCACTACTAAATACTAGTGAACCAGAGGTGTCAGGGTATAGGAAGGCTTCAGCACCGTGTTTTTGAACATAATCAACGCTGGCTTCCGTTTGAGCACGGAGATTATTAGCAAATAGCTTGTATTCACTCATTGAAATAACACTCTTACCGTTAAGTTCTAGGCTAAGGCTATCAATAACATTCCATACACCGCATTTGAGACCAACTGAGAGACGATTAGCGGGATTGGACAGAGCGATACTGCCATGAGTATTCTTCATTGTCACCTTGTAAGGAATCATGATGTATGCATCGCGGAGGCAACCAAAACCTTCTGCGCCATTTAGCTGTGAGGTAGCATCAAATGAAATAATACCATTAGTGTAAGAACCTTGATTAATATCGATTACATACGGTACACGCTTACGCGACGATACGCGCACGGAAGGGTCAGCCTTCAGAGAAGACTGATATAAGAATTGATCAGCTAGCTGAGTATCAGACATGTTGGTAGCTGTTCGAGTTAGACTATATCTTGCTATTTATAATGATCGAAAAATAAAATAATTATGGATCTGGTTAAGGGCATTACTAGTGACCATGAGCTTATCAAACTTGCAGATATACTTGACGTTCATTTGGACAACATATACGAGTCTAGCGATGTTACTAAGCCGCTACCTAAGGAAGGCGCTTTCCTAATTTTACTACGTAAACCTAACATGGATGTAGGACACTGGACAGCAGTTCATAATCATGAATACTTCGATTCAATGGGGGAAGCTCCGCCAACGTCTTACGGGGTTGATAAGTATAACGAAATACAAACGCAATCCGCGCACGGTGATTACTGTGGTATATGGTGTCTATTGTGGTTATATTGCAAGCAAAAAGATAGAATGGATCTATTCAAGCGTTTTAATAATTTAAATGTAGTTGTGCTTTAGTTCAGAATTAAATAAAATTCAAAGTTTCTCTTTGTTGAATAATATAATCATGGTGTTCAAGGAGTTAGCTGTTTCGGTAAGTATCCCTGAGTCTAAGCTCAAACGAGCATTCAAGACAGGTAAACTATCGTTGACAAAGGATGAGTTAGCGGGTACGGGTGCTACATTACATTTGCATCCCGAATCTTACACTAAAGCGTTAAAGGCGCGTAAATCCGGAAAAGGTACCCGTCTATCAATAACCAAAAAAGAAATTGGATATCCATTTAAACATCTGAATGGTGGTGGTATGCATGGTGCATCTATCTTCAGTAAGATCTGGGGCGGTACTAAACCCTTAAATCAGCTTATAAGTTCGCTAAAGACAGTGGTTTACTGTCGAAAGCTGTAGATGCGGCTGTACCTGCTCTAGCTACATATGCTGTTCAACCAACAGCTGCTATCCCCGCAAGAGCTGCGATCAAGTCACTCACCGGTATTGGCGTTAATGCTTACGATAGTGATTCCGATCATGAAGGCGGACGAATTAGTATGGATGATATCAAACAAGGAGCTAAGAGAGCATTAGGATATGCTAAGAAGAAGGGTATCATCACTGATTTAGCTTATTGACAAGGCAACGAAACCGGAACATGTTGATATGATTAAATACGTTCGCAGAGGTATTAAAAATAGATACGGAGTTGGCATTAAATCGAGCAAATGTACTCGCTTCGTTAAGGGCTCGCAAGAAGCTAAAGATCACATGGCGAAAATACGAGCTATGCGTAAGTCTGGGGGTAGTTTTAAACTTTGAATCCTTCCTAACTTAAGTGGTAAGCTTCATAAAAAAATAATATTTTTTTCGCTTATTTGTTATTAGCAAACTCACGAGGCTTGATGAGAAGCATGATTGACACGCTTGTATCGCGAAAGTGGACCGGCTGGTCATTTTGATTATAAATCGATACGGTGATGGAAGCACGAGGACCATCGTTAATTTTCATCCATGCATAATTGGAGGGGGCATAATGGACAAGGTCACCGATTTTAGCAGCACCTCTATCAAATGCGGCAAGCAAGTCACCGCCAATAACATAATCATTCTTGATAATGTCACAACGAACGATGGAGCTAGATGTTGGATGAACCTGAGGTACAATATTGCTAAGAATACTTGCTGCTGTTGTTTGACTCGCCGAGGGATACGTTCCTGTTGAAAAGCCTAGAACCTTACCAAACACAGCGTTGTTAATGATCAAACGAGGTACGCGACTTGTAGTAGGTAGACCAGATCCGCCAGCGCTATACAAACCAGAAGCAGGTCTAGTATATGTACCGATCGTAGTAGGTGTAGGAGAGCAATCAAGTTGACAGGCGTAATAGGTGGATTTAGCACTGATTTGAATAAAGAACACATTGTTCCCCTGAGCATCAATTAGATAAGCACCAGCCGCAACAAGTGCTTTTTGAATATTTAGATTAATGTTACTGTAGTCGTACCAACCGTCCGCTAGGGTTACTGTAATAGTGGAAGTAGTAGCTGCTGTCGGAACCTCTATCTGAAAACTATTATTGGAAAAAGCTAAACTGTCTATGTTAAAATCGGAACAGTAGAGACTAATTGACTGGATTGCAATGTCATTGTTTTTAAAATTCACGCTTGATCCAGCGAATTCATAGCGCCAGCTATTGTTTAAATTGTTCTGAACAAGATTAGTTGAATCGAGCTTAACAAATGACGCACGCATAGTTCAGAGTATATTTATGAACTAAAATTAATTCTGATCTTCGATTTTAATTGTCTTCACCTTCGGCCTTGATTACAGCGTCAAAGTTGTAGCGTAGCTCACCTTTAACTGAGTCAATGAATAGGAACTGCCCGCGCCCTCTACCAATTGCTTTATTATAATATCTAACGATACCATCTTCATTTACCCCGGGGATGTTAAAATCGGTTACTAGAAGCTTTAAGTCCCGCTTACTGTTTGCTCTGAGAATCGCTACGTATTCTGTATTCAAACGCAGCATCTTCTCGGTACCAAACCATGAGTGACTCAGGAATATAGTTGATAGGAAATGGTGGCGCCCTCTAGTCATGTAGTGAGAAAACACATTTTTCTGTAGTAGCTTGTCATTACTGTAGTCATCGATGATCACTAGCTCTGGTTTCTTGCCCGGTGTACGCCTAATTTGGTCTACATTGGGAGGCTGGTCGTAAAATGTGACGAATCCCTCTAGCTTATCTTTCAGATAGTCATATAGTTCTTGATCAGGGTTTCTAGCGATAACATGGAGATGGCTAAAAACATGAGGAGAGTGTTTGAGGATATGAAAAACGAGGTTGTTTTTACCTGATTAACTAGGACCGAGTATAACCATTCTAAAAAGCTTCTGTATAACCATTCTAAAAAGCTTCTGTATACCTAGATCGGGTATATCACCAACCGCCGCGCTTCTATATTGCTTTGGTAAAACGAGACTTGCCATCCCTCCTGATGTTGTTGACACTGTCAGCATTCTCCAAAAAGCCGGCGCAAAGAAAAAAACCATTCACCAGTACATACTGGAGAACACAACTTGCTTGCCAAGAAATCGAGACGTTCATAACCTGACCCGTACATTGAAGGAAAAGGAGTACGGGAACACGACCCGGGTCGAGCGATTGAAGCGCTGGATGAAGGACTTCAGTGAGCAGCCTGGTAATGTTGCTAGAATATTTACTGACATGGAGAACAACAAGGTATGTTGTTACTGCATCTAAGCCTTTTTGAGTCTTATACGTTGTTGACCGATATGTCCGTGTCTTTATCAGCAAATCGCCACGTGCCTTACGTTGCAAACTAATAAAATGCGCGAGATGTTTGCACGGTTTTCGGAAGTTCTCTTAATCGATGCTACGCACGGAACCAACGAGTCCAAGTACAAGATTTTCTCCTTTATGGCGCATGATATATTCGGTAAGGGCCAATTCGTTCAGCATGCCCTTGTTAAGAATGAGCGGAGTGAAACATTGCAGACAGCGATTGAGGAGTTCAAGATGAACAACCCTGCCTGGACTCGTATACGTTGTGTGGTGGTCGATAAAGATTATCCCCGTTGGTTGCTGTCAACGCTTCGCACGCCACTGTCAAATATCGAAACCCCAGAAGTTCCTTTTCGAATTCGGGCAGTGATGGCTCGAAATACAGATTTGCCGTGGGATTCTAATCGAAAATTTCGAGAAGCACAGATTATCTCCACCTCCATCGCAAGCACGATTAGCGACTTAGGGATGATTGAGTACAAGCGCGCGATGGAGGCATTAAAGTTTGTGACCGTTTTGTTCGAGGGGAAGCAGTTCGACAAAATTCTTCGCATAAGGGGCGTACCCGAATCCAGACAGATCGAATCCCAGGTGCCACCGGAAGAGAACAGCTACGACTACGGCTCTGTCGATGACACCTACGTCTCGGGGGATGATAACCCCGACCTTATTAATCCGGAGACTGTCATTGATGCCTCTGCTCGTGGTGACGTGAGCGATCATAGCCCCGACCTCATTACCGCTGAGACAGTTGTGGCTGGTTTGGAGACCGTTGTGGATGCCTCTGCTCGTACAGACTCGACCTCACGTCAACCGCACACCGACTTCAGTACGCTCGCCCCTCTTGACTCTTTTGACGACGAGATCGAAATATTGTCGTGTCCAGCCCGTGGAAGACCTAAAATGACTCGTCAAGCCAAGAAGAAGACTCTGAATACAAGCATTAGAATGACTGAAGTAGACTCAATTATGCACGAGAAGAATTTGAGTCTGGCTTCGATCCGGTCAAGTTTAACGGGATACGAAACCTACCTCACGGCCAAACCGCTTTGCAATTTCCAGACACTGCAAATGAAAACCAACTTAAAGAAACCCGTCGCGCACAGGAGCTCGCACATCCCGGTATCGAAGTGTGTTATTGAGCCGAGCGAGCTGTATCGCGTCCTTCCTAAGGAATATCTTGCTCAATGTAGCACAAAGGTTGTAGCTCTCCAGAAAAAGTATCCGGGGTTAGCAGAAAAGGACGTGGCCATCGAAATTCCTGGATTTGGTGTTCTTAACACGGGGACACTCCAACTCATGAAGAGCTGGCATCGTGCAACGCAAGCGGTCACTGCTATTGACAAAGCGCTCGAGTGGCTTACTAAGATCAATTTTTCTATCGAGATGCCAGCCGCCTTTGTTGTTCAATTTGACGAGAGCCTTGGTGACAGGCTCAAATCGTTGTCACTGACGCACGATTCGGTACGTCCACTGTGTATATAATAATACTTGGTTTTTTGTAAGTATTAATGTAAAATATCGCCGTAATGCAGGTGCACGCTCTTGAACTTGCAGGTAACGGCTATCTATCTTGCGAAACTATGTTCAAAGTGGCGGCAAATATGTTTGGTCTCCACCGCGATGTCTCAGTGGTTGACCCGTCATATTTAGGGGTTGTTATCGACGGGAAGACTACGGTTGCTTGCGAGGCGCTCAAAACAATTCTAGACTCGGCTGCAAGAGATACCGTTCTGATCCCGGTGAATTGCAACAACAACCACTGGTGTTGCATCATGATAAATCGAGTCACACAGCACATCGCGTTTTACGACCCAATGAACTCGAAGTATGCGCTTCATGTTCGTGCTGTGGCTCACAAACTCGCGGGGATTCTACGATCCACCGCATGCAACAGCTTCTTCACTGATCGGGCTTACGACACTGACATTGGGATTCAGCGTGACAGCTACAACTGTGGCGTGTATGTGCTTCTTTCCTTTGAGCACTTTACGGGAGCGCCATTCTTTGGTCAGGCAGACAAGAAAACGCTGGAATATCTACGCTACAGGTACATGGCGATGTGCTACTAGATATAGTATCTAACAACATGGTACTACTGATAATACTTGATCAAATACATGCTTCATTCGTTTCTACTTTTTGCTCATCACCGGCGTGCAGTACCATTTGCTTTAGTTCTACGAACTCGGTGTCTTCCGTCGCCTTTGAGTACAATTTGACCTGCGGGTTGTAGTTGCAGTCCTGCTCGCGATCTCGACTACGAATACGAGCTGCACGCTCAGTCTCGGCCGTCGTCACCGACTTGTTGCACGATCCGATCCGTTTGCTTTGACACATGCGAGGTCAGACTCGCTCGACTTGTACAACTACGACTCTAGCTACGGGCTGTGTGTGCAGTTCTGTTCGTTTTTGACGGCTACCAACTCGTTCTCCAACGTGTACTACAACTACGACTTGAGCTCTGAGCCGCACACGCTGCTCTGGTCTCTTTCAACGCTTACATACTCGGTGTCGTCTATCTTCTATGTCTACGACTTGAGCAGTGGGGTTCCACTTACTTTAGACGGCTACGAACCAGTTCTCGTTGGTCTCCTCTGACTACAAGCTGAGCAATAGCGATAGTTACGGCGCGGTCGCGGTGGAGATGCCCACACTAAGTTCTTTAGCTATTCTGGCCTACGCATAGGTATTCTTTAGGTACATCACTTTCAAGCAGCCAGTTCGCCCTTCCAGGTTCTATCCCTGTTTGTTTGATAACCGGAAAAGTATACCCTAGCCTGTTCAGATGGCTCGACTCGCTCTATCGTGTCTGGATGCTGTCTGGATGCTGTCTGGATGTTCTGGATGCTGTCTGGACGGTCTGGATGCTGTTCTGGATGCTGTCTGTAACTCCAGGCTCGTCTCATTTTTTCCAGGTTGTAACAGCAACAAGTGCCATGATCTAATTTGGCGGGCCAAATCCCAAAAAAGGTACGTTGTACCGTTCAATCTATGATTTGTGGTACACACAGATGGGCATAATCATTACACACAGTGATGTGTCGCACACACAGTCCTTTTTTTAAGTGGGTAGGGACCGGCCTCCATGACAACCCCAATACAAATCGTAAGTCAAAACGTGACATCATGCTGCCAGCCCTCTAAAAAAGTGGGCACGGTGCCCCATAGTAAAGGGATCGTACTTAGTCGCTAAGGGCGCCAGAAATATATATATATATGTACCGTTAGCTCTCGCGTGAATTTCACGTCAAGGACGTAATCAGGGAATAATATTGACACGAGAAATTCCAAGGTCTGCAACCACTGCACAGATTGGTGATGTCTGATAACAATGTGTTGCTGTCCAAAGTGTACTTCTCTGGCCCACCTAAGAATCGACATTTCTATTTTTCCGCTCTAAGAAAATAAAAAAATCTGTCGGAGACAAATAATAGCTCAAAAGAAAGCTGAGACTTGGTGATTTCGCGCTATGCTATTGGCTGTTCAAAACAAGCAGGAATGAGGGAAACAGAACAACATTTGTAAGCCCGATTTTGGGTAGCATTAGTTTTTTTACGAAATGGCAACAATTTTTGGCGATATTACACTAAAACGGTATCATTGGAAAGCTTGGTTAGCTGTCGATACAGTGCTGCGCATTTTACTGTCGTAGGACGCGTGTGGAAGGCGTGGCATTCGTCTAGATTTTGAGGTTTTCTAAGCAATTTCGTGAGTTTGCTCTCTAATTAAACTTTATACCCAATCATCTGGCTGAAAACCTATATTTAGCCAATTAGGTGGGATCACAAAAAATGAGGTTAAATTGAATTGTCGATTCTTAAGTGGGCCAGAGAAGTACCGTAAATCACGGCGAAGATGCAACGTCGTAAAAAGAAGCTTTCAAGTCAAAATGTAAAAAGTTCATTCACTCGTAAAAAGCCGTAAAGAGCTCACTCCATACTACAATCAAGATAAAATACCAGTATTTGCAGAAATTTGGCGGTAATGTTGCATGTTCGCCGTTATTTACGGTACGAAGGCAAGCACAATATTATGCGGCTTTATTTTCCTTTTATACTTTGCTATGCAATGGATAACTAAGTGCATGTGTCATGACACAAATCAGCTATCCCTGCGGGTTGAACCAGTAGTCCACACAGTCCAGCGCTTAAGCGCCGCACACCAGACACTCGTCCTCGTCGTCGCCTGCCCGAGTCACAGTTTCCGTCTGGGGTGCGGGAGCAGGAGTGGCGGCGGCAGCAGCAGCAGCCTCCTCCTTGGCACGCTGCAGGTCGAGGCCCTGCTTGTCGACCGTGAACTTGATGGCGTCGGCTTTCGGGCGTCCGCGCATGTAGTACATGCCGGTCTTGAGCCCCTTCTTCCAGGCGTAGAAGTGCATTGACGTGAGCTTGCTGATAGGCGGGTCGGCGATGTGGATGTTAAGCGACGGGCTCTGGCAAATGTAGGCGCCGCGGTCGGCCGACAGGTCCAGCACGGCCTTCTGTTTGATCTCCCACACCGTCTTGTACTTCTCCTTGACGTGGTCCGGGATGGCCTTGACCTTCTGCACAGAGCCGCTGTCGTTCAGGATCTGGTTGCGCACGTCGGGCGTCCAGATGCCCAGCTCGATCAGCTCCTTCATAAGGTACTTGTTGACGATCGTGAACTCACCGGCCAGCACGCGACGGTTGTACATGTTGGACGTGTACGGCTCGATGGACTCGTTGTTGCCGAGGATCTGGGCCGTCGAGGCCGTGGGCATGGGGGCCACCAGCAGCGAGTTGCGCAGACCGTGTTTGATGACGTTCTCCTTGAGCGCCGCCCAGTTCCACAGGCCCGAGGACGGGGTGACGCCCCACATGTCGAACTGGAAGATGCCCTTGCTGGCGGGCGAGCCCTGGAACGTCTCGTACGGGTCGAGCTCCTTGGCGATCTCCATCGACGTCTCCATAGCCGCGTAGTAGATGGTCTCGAAGATGTTCTTGTTCAGCTCGCGGGCCTGCTCGCTCTCGAACGCGTAGTTCATGAGGATGAACGCGTCCGCGAGGCCCTGGACACCGATACCGATGGGGCGGTGGCGCATGTTGGACTTGCGCGCCTCGGCCACGGGGTAGTAGTTGACGTCGATGACCTTGTTCAGGTTGCGCGTGACGACCTTGGTCACCTCGTAGAGCTTCTGGTAGTCGAACACGCCTTCCTCCACGAACTTGGGCAGTGCAACAGAGGCCAAGTTGCACACCGCCACCTCGTCGGGGGACGTGTACTCCATCACCTCGCAGCACAAGTTGCTGGAGCGGATGGTTCCAAGATTCTGCTGGTTCGACTTGCGGTTGGCCGCGTCCTTGTAGAGCATGAAGGGCACGCCCGTCTCGATCTGCGCGTCCAGGATGGCGAACCACAGCTGCTGCGCGTTGATCGTCTTGCGCGCGCGTCCCTCCTTCTCGTACTTCTCATAAAGCGCCTCAAACTCTTCTCCCCAGCACTCGTAGAGCCCGGGGGCCTCATTGGGGCAGAACAGACTCCACTTGCCATTGGCTTCCACCCTCTTCATGAACAGATCGGGCACCCATAGCGCGTAGAACAAATCGCGCGCGCGGTGCAGCTCGTTGCCGTGGTTCTTGCGCAGGTCCAGGAACTCGAACACGTCCGCGTGCCAGGGCTCCAAGTAGATGGCGAACGATCCCTTGCGCTTGCCTCCGCCCTGGTCCACGTAGCGGGCCGTGTCGTTGAACACGCGCAGCATGGGGATGATGCCATTGGACGAGCCGTTCGTGCCACGAATATAGCTGTTAGTGGCGCGGATGTTGTGCATGCTGATGCCGATACCTCCGGCCCACTTGGAGATGCACGCGCACTGCTTGAGCGTGTCGTAGATGCCCTCGATCGAGTCGTCCTGCATGGCCAACAGGAAGCAGGACGACAGCTGCGGGCGCGGCGTGCCGGCGTTAAACAGCGTCGGCGTCGCGTGCGTGAAAAACTTTTGCGACATGAGCTCGTACGTCTCGAGCGCGGCCTTGATGTCGCTCTTGTGGATGCCCAGCGCCACGCGCATAATCATCTGCTGCGGGCGCTCCACCACCTTGCCGTTCACGCGGAAGAGGTAGCCGCGCTCGAGCGTCTTGAAGCCAAAGTAGTCGTACTCAAAGTCGCGGTCGTGGATGATGGCCGAGTTGAGCTCGTCCTTGTGCTGCATGACGATCTCGTAGACGTCATCGGCGATGAGCGGGGCGGCCGCGCCCGTCTTCTCGTGGATGTTCTTGTGGAAGACCTCGATGTTGTCGCTAAAGACCTTGTTCGTGTTCTTGTGCAGGTTCGAGACGGCGATTCTTGCCGCCAGTTTAGAGAAATCCGGGTGCTGCGTGCTCTGGTACGCGGCGGTTTCGGCCGCCAGCTCGTCCAGCTCCGACGTGGTGACGCCCGGGTACACGCCCGCCACGACCTTCTGCGAGATCTTGATGGCGTCCACGTAGTCCGGGTTCAGTCCGTAGCAGAGCTTGGTGATGCGCGCCGTGATCTTGTCGAACTTGACGTCCTCCTGACGCCCGTCACGCTTGACGACGTACATGTTTAAGTGAAGGGTTTAACACTAGTTTAAACTTTGGTGCGGGCGGTTAGAGAATTCTCTAGGTTGCCTCGAGCTTGAGCTTGGCGCGGCGGATTCGGGACTGACGTCGGTTGGCGGGAGGTCGGTGTGGGCTAAGGCTGCTGATTGGAGGAAAAGATCGAATTGGTTGGTCAGTTGGAACTCGGCTCATCCCCTTTGGGCGCGTGCCCGCCTGGTTTTGGCGGGAGTTTGAATAGCCCTCGAGACCTTGGCGCCAAAACTGGTTCAACCCCGATAAGGCCGGTGGCCGGTGGCACGCGGCCAATGATCGGCGCCGAGCTTAGTTGACGTGGTGACTGCAAAGATGGAGGAGGGTCTTGTCAGTCATACAGCGCTTTGCACGCTGCTGCCACCAGTCGTTTGAAGTGAAAGATACGATTTTTCTCTAGCAGATGGCTACATTAGCTACACCGTAAAAAAATAGATCAAGGCTCTTGATTCAAGAGTACAGTAGATAAATCGCGCACCCGGGGTTTATTATATTGGCATTGACATCGACGTACACCATACCGGTACTGAAAGTAGGTTTTGGCCAACCGCTGTCTCTTGCCTTCGACTTTGGCTGGTGGCATCGAGCAGAGCAGCCAGGACATCGTAATTTCCATTTTGATTGTGATGCTACCTAGCGTCGGAGCTATCCAGCAAGTTCGGGGTCGTCGATTTTCAGAACGGGAGGGGGGGCATCATGCTACACCAAACGTAAGAGGAGGGCATTTTACCAAGCTCAGGATCCTTTCGCAAAACGCTTTATTTATCCAAATTCGAGCGGATTGGCGCAAGACAAAGCCCCTGCCAGCCCTCAGGATAGCAATGCTCTATGATCCAATGATCCAATGATACTCAACTGACAGCAGAGGATGCCCGCAGCTCAGCATTCGGACATGGACAACAGCTAATTGCTAAACACAGTTCGAGTATAGCTTCGTCGTATATTCATACCACCCTTAGGTGGCCCTAGAATTTCAGTGTAACACCAATTATTAAATACCGTTTGGAGACATCGAAACGGCCCCGAAACAGATATATTTAGAATTGCGACCAACCGAAGAAGATCAACGAGATTTATAATATGAAGGGTACCAAAAAATATTTTTTCTAACTTACATATAAGTACCAACACAGCCAGGGATAGTCCACGATAATAATAAATACTTCACAAGAATACCGTACCTCACACGAAGATTACGTTTGGTCTTTCTCTTTTGGCACTCAAATTACCGTTATACTGAGATAGCAAGTGTACCGTAGGTATGCTGCTGGCGCAGCCGGCAGGGGATTAATTCGGTGTCGCATGAAGCCGTGCGTGTCGTGCTCGAAAAAAGTGTCGCTTGATTATGATATTTGTATTGAATACACTTAACTGAGAATCTTGTTTATATATCTTTACCCGCATAAGTAATCTGTATACTTAATGGAAGTGTAAGGGTCGTCTTCGGGCGTCAATAGAGAACTGTAGTTTCTGGAGTTATTTTGGAGTTGGAGCTACAAAAATCAGGAAATATATTACGGATAAAATACCGGTGGATAACTCCTATATTTAACTCCAGTGGAGCTATCGGGTACCCCTTTAACTCCAAGGAGTCTATTTTTGGAGCAACGCCATTTAGCTCCGAAACTTAAAATAGCTCCAGAAACTACAGTTCTCTAATCTTCTCAATCCGGATCCGTCATTCTGTAGCCCTGCAGAGGGAATCAGCAATGCTGCTTCTGCCGTGATGGTGCTGGATGAAACGCCGGAGCAGCGTCGCCGTCGCCTTGAGCGCGCGCGCGGGCAAGGCGTGCCGTGATAGTGTTGGATGAAACGCCGGCTGCGCCAGCAGGAGATTAATACCGAGATAGCAAGTGTACCGTAAGGTATGCTGCTTTGGCGCAGCCGGCAGGGGATTAATAATAATTCGGTGGTGGTGAGCGAGTGGGCCCTGGCCAATAAAGGTCATGTACAAGAAGTTGGAGACATCCTGCAGGAGAGGGATGGGGTCGAAGAGGTGCACATCGTACCTGTAACGGGGTTACACGAATGTTACCCGAAGGGTTACGAAGTGTGGCACACACAGGCTTGTGTGGTGCACACTGTCTAACCTATTTCAGTAGGAGAATCAGTACATGGCTTCAGAGCCACAGATTATGCATATGACTAGGGTTCACTATGCTAGATAGTGAACCAGATACATTTACACCGAAGGCGGCTCTGCCGCGATAAAGAGAAATACATTCAGTTTGAAGATTCACAGCTAAGAGTTAAGGGTTGACTCTTGGAGTCCGTAGGGAGTACGGACTCGTGCGTTCTGGTATTAGAACGGGCTATCTTTAGCCGCGACTCTGTGAGGCTGTTACGTCTTCCTCTGACGCTAAAGCTACGGCAGCCCCGCTGCACTTGGTAGCACTTGTAGTCAATCCGACACCTGAGTCTGGATAGACTGACCCTCTGTGGAGAATGGAGCAGTTCGCTCACTTGCCCCCGAACCAGCAGGATGCGCTTAAAAAGCTTATGTGTAGTGGGCCTACCTTGGCTCACTACAACAGCTTACACGTGTGCGCTCGTGTATGAGGAAGCGTAGCTTAGTTTAAACTAGAGTTAATTATACTCGGGCCTCCGAGTATAGATTAATCTAAATAAACGATCCAAATAATGTTTTTGGGTTAAAATGAGAACTGTTATTTTTGTTTTATGTTTCTGACTTCCTCTAAATGTAATATTCTAAGTTGGGAATCTGCCAACGGCTGGTTGGCAGAATTCCTTTGCTATGCATGTCGCTCATTGGTTAAAAGATGCTGCTTTCAACCAATAGGAATCCTAAATGTCTATGGACCACCCGTCGTGGTGATCGTAAATGAATGTGGCACTTGATGTAACGTACACCAAGGCCGAGGAAGTGTTCGAACCTTTAACAGACATCGCGTCTGTTAGAGTTACAAGTGGCTGTAGCCACTTGTGCGTGTAACCCCGTTACACCATCCCCCCCTTAAGGTTAGACGCGCCGGTCACGGCACGTCAATCAGGCAATTGACCACTCGTCAATTCTTCACGTTGGGAGAAGGAAAACTCGAGCTCATTCCGCAATGAGCTCGCCGAAGAAGACCGCCGCTGGGACAGAGAATCTCTCTGTCCCCGAGTACCACGAGCGGCAGCAGGCGAAGCAGGACGCTCGCGCTGCTAAGGCCGCGGCGGAGCCGAAGATCGTCCTTCAGGGCTCTTCGATAGTCAACGATGTCGTTGACTATAGCGAGGACGACGTGGACATGGAGGAGGGCGATGCCTCCCCCAGCAGGCGCAAGGAGTCAATCGACAGCGACAGTCTCGACCCGCACGCCGGGTCGAGACGCCCTCGTGAAGAAGACGATTCGGACGCTTCGAGTTCGAAGCGTTCGCGTTGCGCAAAGGAGACTCCGCTCTCTGCTGCTGGAGCCTTGAGCTCGCCGCGCGATGCGGCGCCTTCAAGCTCTCCACGCGCTGCTCATGCAGCGCGTGATCCATGGATGCCGTCCGCGGCAGACATCGCGGCGCGGGTGGGCAACTCGGTGCCCCGAACACTATCCCGCTGTACGTATGCAGCGCGATCGAGGACGATGAGGTGGCGGAGGGCCAGCACTTTGATCCGATGACGGATCAAAGGCGCGACTACTATATCGGACTCTTCCATGAGCTCCGATATTACTCCAGCAAGAAGACCTCTTCTCGCAGCAAAGTGCCCTAATGGCAGGCACTGGAATGCCTTTGTTGATAACTTCAACAAGAATCCGGCAGCTTACCGCGAGCGGATTAAGCATGCCCGTGAGCGCTTCGAGACGTTCTCGACGCGTGGGAGATTGGAGCAGCTCCACAGATCTTCTGTGGATGCTGGAGTTCCGTGCGCTGTGCCCGAAGGCCAGCAGTGCATGTTGGGTCTTCCGGGTGCGGCGCGCTTGAGCGACCGCGACCTAAACGGGTACACGTCGATTCGTGTACCTGCGAGCCTCAAGGATCTCCGTGCCAAGTTCATGGCACGTGAGGAACGCGACGAGCGTGGTGCTTCGAGCGCTGGGGGTGACCACAGCGCTCGCACTACCTTCGCGCCGGCAGTGCGTGGTGGGCTTCGTACGCCCTCACCATTTCCGGAACGTCCTGCAGCAGGACGTTCCGCGGCTCCATGTATCTTGGTGGGGCGGAAACCCTCTCCAACGAATACGATAACGAACCGGATGACGGTTCGTTTTCGGGATACTATGGTCGACAATACGCTCAACAATCCAACGTGTTGAGCCGTGGGCGTCACGGATCGGAGGCGGCGGTGGTGGGAACACGCCCCGGGTATGGTCAACCTGGGGTTGACCTTGAGCCTCCGTCCCTCGAAGACCGGGTCGCCGCTGTGGAGCGGCTTCAGAGCAGTGACTTCGCTGCTCTGAGGCAAGAGATGGCGAACCTGAGGGCTCAAGTCGCTCAGGCCGCGCAGACCGCGTCGGACGTCTCCGTCGACGTTGGGGGTCGCGTCGTGCGCTTGGCCCAGCGCGTTGACGCGCTGGAGAAAGGTTCGGCTTCCGCTTCGCGTCGGCCGAGCTAGCTGGCTCGTGCTGCTGGTATGGCTTCAGCCGCCCGACGTAAAGGTCGGGTGGAGGCGCATGCTAGACGGAATGTCTGGTGTGTAAGCGTTGCCATGCCGTGCCAACACTGTGAACGGCCCAATGAAGCGCGGAGCGAGCTTACTCGCTCCGAAGTCGGAAACTGCATGTTTAGGCAGGTTTTGAGTAGCTAACAAGACCAATGAACCCTTCTTGAATTCATTTGTGTTGCCCCTGCCAACATTGTCTGCGTTCAGCTTCTGTCGATCGACAGAAGCTGCAATAACGTCCTGGACAAACCGAATGACGGCTTGTCTGCGCTGCACGAAGTTCATTGCGTCCGAGCTGAACTCGTTCAGCTCGCTTCCAGCAGTAGGCCCGGCCTCTGCGTTCGTAGATGTGGTGTCTGTGCCTCGCACAGACACGTTCTTCTTTCTGCTTGTGTGCGTCTGTGCCCTGCACAGACGCGGTCTTCGTCTTCTTGTTTGCATCTGTGCTCTGCACAGACGCGGTCTTCTTCTGCTTGGTTGCGTCTGTGCCCTGCACAGACGCGGTCTTCGTCTTCTTTCGCGTTGTTGCGGCTGACACCGTGCAGGTGTCAGCGGCATTCTGCGGCTGCTGTGTAGCAGTCGTAGATCCTCCCCCACTTAACGAAGGAGCCTGCATCCCGAGTAAGCTCGGGAGGCGTGGGTGCCTCAAGGCATTCACGTAGAACGGTGTATGCCCGGTCGAGGCATGCACCGAGTTGTTGATGGCGAACTCCGCCATCGGCAGACACTCGCTCCAGTGTTGGAACGAGTGGGCGTAGCTCTTGAGCACATCCACGAGCACGCGATTCACGCGCTCGGTCTGTCCGTCCGTCTGCGGATGATCCGCAGTCGACATCGAGAGCTGACTGCCAAGAAGTGTGAACACTTCTTGCCACAGGTGCGCGGTGAAGCGCGGGTCTCGATCGGACACGATGTCCATCGGCATGCCATGGTGTTTGAACACCATGTCAACGAACAGACGTGCCGTCTGTTTCGCAGTCACTTCGGCGGGTCCTGCAGCAAGATGTACCATCTTGCTGAAGCGGTCAACAAAGACCACAACGCCCGTGTTCCCCTGGCTATCCGGGGGAAGACCAAACACAAAGTCCAAAGACATGGACTGCCAACACTCCGACGGAGTCGGCAGTGACTGCAAAGGAGCCTGCGCGAACGGCGCAGGCTTCACACGTTGACACACCTCGTAAGCACGGACGTACTTGCGCACCCACTTGTACTGGTGGGGCCAGTAGAAGTCCCTCGTGAGAAGAAGATACGTCTTCTCACGGCCCGGATGCCCGCAGTCGGTGCATCATGATACTCGTACATGATCCTGAGTCGCAGGTCATGATCATTGGGAACGACAACGCGGTCCGCGTTGTCGTTGACTGCGCTGTAGAGTAGCAACCCTCGTGCACCCGGTAACGGTGTGCACGAGCACGAAGATGTCTTGGCAACTTCTGACGAGCTTCGTCAGAAGGCACTGAGCCATAGGCCAGCAAGAGCTTCGCGTCCGCGTCGTGCGCGTACGCGGCCTTCACGTCGTCGAGGAGCGACGACGTGGGAGTGCTCGATCGCATGGCGTCAATGGCATTGACGTCGACTTCATTCGTAGCATAGTCAGGTCGACGCGATAACGCGTCGGCCACCACATTGAGCCTTCCGGGTTTGTACTCAACCCGGAAGTTGTATTCCGCAAAGAACGAAAGCCATCTCGCCATACGTTTGCGAGATGTGTGGCGACTTGACAGCCGTCCGCAGCGACGCGTGGTCTGTATAGACCACGAACGGTTTACTTCCGAGGAGATACACTCGGAACTTCGCAAGTGCATACTTCATGGCACGGAGCTCCTTGTCATGCACCGGGTAATTGCGCTCAGCTGGCTTTAGCTGACGCGACTGATAGTAGACGACACGATCACGGCCCTCGTGATCGTGCTGCATCAACGCACATCCGATCGCGAAATCGGATGCGTCACACACAACGTGGAATGGGCGATCTTGGTCGGCCACCGCCAAGATCGGCGCCTCAGTCAAGCCCTGCTTGACTGCATCGAAGGCCTGCTGACAGTCAACAGTCCAATTCCACTCGGCATCCTTCTTCAGGAGCTGTGACAGCGGGCGTATCACGCCCGCGTAGTCCTTCACGTACTTGCACAAGTACGTGGCCAAGCCAGGAACTGCCGCAGTTCCTTGACGCTCGTCGGCGTCGGCCACTCATTGATCACTCTGACCTTTTCAGGGTCAGGGCGGACACCGTTCTTCCCAACGAGACACCCGAGCACGGGTATCTCGCTCGCCCCGAAGATGCACTTCTTCAGGTTCGCGTAGAGCTTGTGCTTGCGCATGAGCGCAAGCAGTTTCCGGAGATGCACCTTGTGCATCTCAACGTCGCTCATCCCGTCCGCAGCACGGCTGTGGACGAACACGTCATCGAAGTAGCTCGGTGCGAAGTCGCGCACCGAGCGCAACAAGTGCGTCACGCACCTGTTGAAGGTCGCAGGGGCGTTCTTCAGACCCTGCGGCATCACTAGCCACTCCCAGAGCATGCCACTCGGCGTGCTCACAGCCGTGAGAGGGATATCGCTCTCACGCATTAGGATCTGATAGAACCCATCGCGCAGATCAAGAGCACTGTAGACAGTGCTCCTGGCCATCGAATCGATGATAACATCTTTTCGCGGTATCGGTGTCTGCGCCGGTATCGTCGCATCGTTCAGCTTATTGTACGCATGAACGATGCGCCAGCCGCCCTGTGGCTTCTTGACACAGAACGTCGGAGCACTGTGCGGGGACTTCGATTCCCGCACTTGTCCAGCTGTGTGACGACTTTCGAAGAAGTCGTCGATCGCCTTGACCTGCTCTCGCGGCCGTGGCCACAGACGCGGGACACAGTATTTCGTGCCCGGCACGAGATCACTCTCGGGCTGAATGCCCTTGTCCTGCGGTAGCTCCGCAGGATCTCTTCCGGAAGTACGTCCGCGTACTCCCGTAGAATCTCATAGTAGGGACTCGCCTTCAGCGAGTCCCAGCTCTGTTCTTCAAAGCGTTCTTTCTTCGTCTTGGCACTGAGAGTGTCTTCACTCTCAGTGGTGCTCTCCATGAAGAACTGCCTCAGTTCCTCATTCTCGCTCTTCGTTCTCTCGGCGTCCGAGAGAATGCATATTTGCTCGATGCGTCCATCGTGCAAGTCACGCGCGAAGCGCTTCCAGCTCATGACTGGAAGCGAAGTCAACTCTGACGCTTGCGTCGGAGGATTAGCGAGAGTCATCTCCCTGTGCCGGAACCCAGCACAGGTACGCGTCAAGACGTTCAACGTCTCGACGTTCGGCTTCTCAGCCTTCGTCTGCCCGGCAGACATCTCTTGTAGCGTCTCGGCCCCGGGCCGAGACTTGCGCAGCGACCTTCGCATGCGCCGTCTTCTTGTCTTGCGGAGCCCGGCTCCGCATGATCCTTGACCTCGTCCAGGCCCAGCCGTGGACGGGTGTTGTTCTTTATTCCGCCGGCGGGTACCTCCCGCGGGCGGGCGACTTCAAGCCCGGCTTGGTCGCGCGGCGCTTCGTCGTGCAGCCCGGCTGCACGACAGCATGCAAGTTTTTCCGGTGCGGGACGGTTGCAACCGGCCGCACCGCCAGCAGCGTCGGGTCCCGGAACCGACACGCCATCATCACCTCGACGCCTATCATTGGCGGAGTCCTCAATTACAAAGGGTGCGTCGACTCCCGGAGTCGACGCGAAGTGTCTTTTCGCAGCGTCGGTTCCCGGAACCGACGCGACTTCAATACCTCGACGCCTTCCATTGGCGGAGACCCCCATTACGGAGGGTGCGTCGGCTCCCTGAGCCGACGAATAGAATTCATCCAAGCCATCGACCCCCGGAGTCGACGGCGTCACGTCACCTTGGCTCCCATTACGGGCCAAAACCGATCCAATCAGGTTCGCGTCAGCCTCCACGGCTGACGCGCGTGACTCGCTTGTGTCATCCGCGCCGCTCGAGGCCGGAAACTTCTTTTGATTCGCTAAAAAGCGGGTGTTGACTTCCGAAGTCAACACATTTTCTTCACTAGCCGTCGGCGGCGACGCCGACGCTATCTGTTCTCGCGCGCGCGCCCGTGCGCGTCCAGGGCGTTCCGGGACAGCGGCATTAGGCGCTGTCTCGACTAGAGATTCGCGCGCACCTACTGGTGCGTGTGTGGTGAAACAGGGCCATCGCTCTCTGTTCCACCGTCGCGACCGAAGCGCACTAAAGTGCGCTTCTCCCAATCGATTACCGGATCATGCCGTGCAAGCCACGGCATGCCCAATACCATGTCGAACTTATCGTCCAGATCCAGGACGATGAAGGTTTCGACGAACACTCGACCCTTGTACGTGAAGCGCACGCGTACCATGCGCTTCTCGGTCTTCACGACGACACCTGTCGCCAAGCGTACTTCCAACATACTTCGAGGTATCTTTAAATCCTCGAAGTCAAGCATTGATAGACTTCGCAGTCGAATAAAGTTCTTCGACGCGCCAGAATCTACCAACGCACGACGAGAGCCGCTTGCTCTCATCGACTTCACCTTCAGGATGACAAGATCAGCCTTGTCATCTTGCTTCTTGCAGTGAGAATGATCCTCACTGGGGGCTGCAGTCCTCAGTGTCGCGTGTCCTAGGTTGACACGCGGAACTGCATTACCAGTAGGGCGCCCCGCGCCTACTGGCGTCCAGCGTTTTTTGTTCGGCTGCGACGATGCCCAGCATCGCCGTGATAGCCACCTTGCTGGTGCACGGGTGCCGTGCACTCTCTAGCAAAGTGACCGATCCTACCGCATCGGTAGCACCGCACATTACTTCCTTGCCGCTGCTGGGGGCCAGCAGTGGCAGCGCTCGAGAGGTCCATCGGTTCCGGACCTCCCGTCCTCACTACCGGGCGCGGTTGCGGCCTCGGTACATGCGCGTGCAGTTTAGCCTGTCGCAGGCTAAATTCTTCCTGCATCGCAAGCGTGATGGCAGCTTCGAGAGTACTCGGGTACTCGCGGAAGAGATAGGTCTTCACAGGCCCATCTCTCAGTCCCTTCATGAACGTGACGACCTTAGTCGCCTCGTCGATCGGGTTGGTGAGGCGAGGCGGGTGAACGCCTTTATCGTCCAGGGGTGTATAGCGCGCTATGCCGGACCGAATGAAATTCGGGTTCGGAGTACCAGAGATTGTCCACGCGATAAGCAGTCCACGGGACACCGAATGACCCGGGCCTGAAACCGCTTGGACGCACCGAATCGCACGGATGCGATCCGGTGTTTTGGCGTGTGTCCTTGTGTCAACCCCTATAGGTATCGTTTACCTTTGGCGGACCGGATTTCACCGAAGTGAGTTGTTGCAATACAGAATAAAGTCTGCTGGGTGTGTTCCTGGGATAAACCACACCGAATGAACAGAAGGTCAGACCGAATGGAAGGGATCACTGTCAGATCCGTAATTCAGACCAACCAACCACACAGAAATACAATGCCGAGCTAAACGTCACAAAATATACAGCCACCACTTATTCTTTGAGACCCTTGGGTGGGGGTCTATACACCAGTCAACTTCGGAGCCGTCACCCAAGGCACTGGTCAGCCCTGGATGCACACTCACTTACGCGCACCACCCTCACAGAATGAGGGAACAATACAAAATATAATTCAGTCCTATCACACAGTAGTCGATCAATTCGGTCTGGGGGGTGACTACCTCAACCACCAAAGACACACAGTAGGGAATATGAAATGGATGCCCGGTTAGGACACGCAAATAGGAAATGAAGCTCTCACAGGTCACTCCAGGGCGCGAAACCCCAGTCACTGCCGACCTCGCCTTGGTACCTTTGAGTCCCCACTACACCGGTGCTCGCTACACCGGTGAGGCCTTGGAAGCGTCCCTAAACGTACTTAGACCGCGCGCAGGCAGTCTCCCGGAGGGCTCTTGAAGACGAGAAAGTCGAGGCTCTACTGCTGTCCTCGGGCGCCAGAATCGTCCGCGTGTTCTTCGGCAAATTGGTTTCTGTTTAGATCTTACGTTTGGCTAGCTATCTTCTATCACTTTGCTGACTTAATGTAGGCTTCACTATGCTTCGCTTGTCTTGAGTATGCTTGGGCTTCTTGGCAGTGCTTCAGTATGTTCGTCTTGTTTTCGGTATGCGGAGACTTGTTGACGGCGACACTTCTCCGGGTACACTCATCATATGATGACAGAGGTACCTGGATACACCGTCTCTTCGTCTTGGAACTGGACTTCTCCCTTGGATGTGCGGCCCATTCGGTACCGCACGTGGGCCTTGGTGGATCTTGGTCTCATCCGGTCGGGATCGACGCCGCTGTGTAAGTGCACGCGGCGCGCACTGGACTTGTTCTTGGTGCGTCGACATCCAGTGTGGGCACGGTGGACGGACCGAATGAACGACCTGGTCCGTCCCCATCCGGTGCGGCACTTCTCCATTCTGTATGCCATCACCGGGTGCACCACGATCCGGTCCGGACAACACGAGGCTTCATCCAGCGAGGTCTTGCGTGCGCATGATCATGTCTGGTGGGGTAGATTCAGTGGGGTAGCCCGGCAACTTGACTTGAGCCAATGCAGGCAGTGACCAGGATACGTTCACTGGTCACACTTTCACGCCTTGGGCCTATCCTGCAGTTAGGGAAGTCGGCGGACGGACAGGATGCGTGATTCCGCACCGAATATGAGCGCTCATCCGGTGGGCGCATCTCCAATCCTGTGAGCCCATACTTACTGCAAGTGCCAGGTCCCACCAAATCTCCATACACATCCACAATCCACACGTCACACTCGTCTCTACCGGATCTCCGCCTCATGCGACCAATCACACCTCACCATAGGGTCCACGTATCCATGGGGTCGGACATGGGTGCAGATAAAAATCTGTTTCCACATCGTGTCAACCGCCCCTCTGCTCAGGTTCTTTCACAGAGGATCTTGCCACCGAGGTGACAGGACATGACCAGAACCACACACGATGGCTCCCACTCCGAATGGAGGGTCATACCGAACCATAAAACCGTTGGGAGGGTCTTTCCGAGAACACAAGTCATCCAGCGCCCCGTCTCCATGGCGGGTCTCCGCACGTCACAATCCAACTGGCGGAAGCAATCCACCGCAAAACACAATCCATTCTCCATTGAGCGACTCATCAGCGCCATGTCCGAGGTGAACGACGCAGTCGAGGCGCCTGGCGGCAAGCCATCGAGCCCGGCACAACTTCCGCTAGCTCCTCCACCGGGAGGTGGTGACGCGGGTGCCAACTCGGGCTCGGATGGAAGCGCCGGCGTCGCTGGCGACAAGCGCGCGTCCAGCAGCGGCGACGGTCACGGTGATGGCCCCAACCCAAGACGGGGGAAGGGCGCTACGACGCCCAAGCGCGCCGCGCACGGCGACGAGGACGCAGACGCCGAGAATGAGGAGGGTGCAGGAGGCCGGCGATCTCCGCCCGCCAGAGAGTTCACACAGCGCGTGCTTCGCAAGCAGCGCAGCATTTCCGGGCGAATCCTGTCCGCGCAAGAGGCTCTCGTCTTGCCCGCGGGTTCCGGTCTCCCAGTGGCGACCAACTTCGGTGCGCCGGCTGACAACGGGTCTCCAGCGGTGTGGGACCCACCTCCTGAGTACAAGCCGGATGGCGCCTTCTGTATGGTGAGCGTCCCCGCGCGTCTGGACCACATCGACAGCAACCGCTTCATCCGCGAGGGTATGGAGGGTTGGAGGTGCTGACGTCCATCGAGGGCTCTCTGCTACGGACTTGGCCGAACTGAATGAACTGGTGGGCGAGCGTGAGGACGTCAACGAATTCTTCCTGCGGCCTCTCGACCATTCGCCCAACCCGACCGAGCTAGAAACTCTGCTCAATTCTCTCTCCGCTCGTCGCGAGATGGCCTCCATTCTGTCCGTCTACGGGTGTCGCGACTTGGCTGCGCGGGTGTTCAGCATGACTACCATCATGCGGCGCCTGCTCGTTAAGTACCGACTCATGCGGCACCAAATCGAGACGCAAGGAACCGGTACGGCCGACATGCTGTTCGCCACCCAGAAGGAAAACGCGCAGCTTCAGGCCACACTGGGTCAGCTAGTCGGGCAGTGGCAAGTTATCACCGACCACCTCACGGAGGAAAAGGAGAAGACCACACAGCGTTACCGGGCGGACTTCAGGAAGCTGATGATCGAGCACGAAAACGAGAAGCAGTCTCTGCGGGAGCAGATCTCAGAGCTGGAGGCCAAGCTCGGTACGTCCAACAGGTGCGTCGAGTCCCTCGCGTCTCACGCCTTCGACGTGAACCGAATGATGAACTTCCTGAATCGCAACCAGACCAAGGTGACTGGGAACTGGCGGCGTTTGGAAGAGCTGTTCCAGCACTACAGACTCGGTACGGCTCCGCCGCCTGAATGGCAGACGCTGATTAACGTCACTTCGGCCGATGACATGTTTGCTGAGCCGGGTCCGTTCAGCTTCCGTCACGAAGACGACACCGAAGAGAAGGACAGCGGCGACAAGTCCGGACCGGACCGCGACACTGGAGTAAGTGGCGGCACCAAACCAAGCGGCAGGCGCGTCTCCATTCTGGATCTCACTGGTGACTCCAAAACGAGGGGTCAGACGTCTGCGCGGTCATCATCGGGTACAGCCAAGAATCAACGCGACGTGCCGGACCAAGTGCAGTGGCGTCCAACCGCATGGGATGCGTCTGGTGACTCCGCTCGTCAGGTCGGCAAGGAATACCTGATCGATGAGAAGACCGCGTGCGCCTCCTTGGCCAACCTCCCAATAGTGTGGCGCAAACTTCGCACGGACGTCCAGTTGGCCATGCGTACCGGGTTGACGTATCATGCTGCCATGAAGTTGTTGGACAAGGATACCATGGCCCACGACTTGTTCTTCCCGTTCGAGTTGTCCTGCATGTTGGCGCGCATGATGTTCTGGAACCGCTTGGACTCCACTTACTGGACGACGTACGTGCCCGAAATCTACTATCTGCGTGCTGAGGCGATACTGGATCGGTGGGCCGACACCGACGAGACACCGGAGTACTGGCCGGATCTGGTCGACTACACTCAGGATGACAGCGACTTGTTCCTCGGACCGGATGACGCTGAGGGCGACAACGAGAACCGTGACCCCGAGTGGGAGCCCAGTGCGGAAGAGAAGGCCAAGATTGATCGAGCCGCAGCCAGAGAGGATGAGCTGCGCGCGCTGCCAGTGAGGGCGCGGGACTCGTCTGCTGCTCAAGATCCGGTGTCTCCCTCCGCAGGTCCAAGCGTCGCACCAGCTCGATGTCGTCTCAGTCGGATTCGGTGTCCAGCGTGCTTCCGCCCAAGAAAAAGAGGAAGTCCCGACCGAGCGACGATCGTAAGAAGTCGCCCCTGGCCCGCAAGGACATGGAGGAACTCACGCCGGAAGAGCTGATGGTGATCGAGAAGCCTGGTCCGGGCGTCACATCCTGGCGCCACAAGGGGATCCTGACTACGTTCGCACCCAGCTCCGCCAATGCCGTCGACCAGTCTCCTGGGTTCCCCGATTACGCACCGAATCACAATGGTGGCACCAAACCTCTAAAAGCTCGGTTCCAGCCTGGCGAGTACGAGGTCATTCTGGGCAGCCGCCCTGGTGAGCGCATGTTCCGTCGGTGAGTCGTGCATCTCCTATTCCACAAGCGCAGTGCGCTACCGGACAGCGTTCTCAAGGTTCTGACCGAGATCGCGGGGTACATGGAGAGCAACGCGATGACCTTCTGGCACGCGGGTCATTGGGTCACGTTCGAGGCAGGCAGCCAGGAGGCCGCCAGAGCTCAAGTGGCACGCAAGAAGCGGCTCTCAAGGACTACAACAAGCTGATTGCAAGGCTGAAGTCGTCTGGAGCGCCGGAGACCATCCTGTACGAGCCGGGCATTTGGGTGTACCCCGCCAAGCTCTGCCACTGGATCCTGTTCGACCGGTCGGAGACACACCGCGGTGCCGAGCCGTACACGATGATGGAGCAACTGGCGATCCTGGACCGCGTGGAACCTGCCCGCATTCAGTGGACCGGGTGGTCCACCAACGACCTGATTGCTGAGCGACCTCCGGAGATCCGCAACATGCTTCTGACTCCGGACGAACTGCGCGGCAATTGGCTCTCTACCGAGCACCAAGGTTAGCCGCACATTTGGTGTCACCTTTCGCTAACTGCATAATTCCACACATTCCATATCCATCACTTGCTTCCTGTTCCCTCTTGTCGTTCACTCGGTCTGTCTGATCCAGGTTCGGTCCATTCATACTCGTTCTCTCCACAATCACTCGTTCGTTCTGTCTGCTAACACCTCTTTCACTCTCGTTCACAATCTCCACTCATCGTCGTTACCAAATCCACAGTCGAAAATCACATCCAGGTTCGGTCGGTTCACACATCCGCGGTCAGGATCGGTCGGTTCATTCTGTGCTCTAGGCACTGGGGTGGTCGTCACCAGCCTGCATAGACTGGAATCGAGCTTTAGCGCGGGCGCTCTGGTTGAATTCATACAGTAGTGCGCCGCAATTGAGCTGGGTTACTGGCACCCACTCCGGATCATCGTATCCCTTCCACTTGATTTGGTACTCGCGGATGCGCTTGGACGTTCGCGTACGCTTGGTCCACCGGAGGTCCAGAATCTTCTCAACTTCATACTCGCCATTTTGTTCGTCCGGCTGCCAGCTGTCTTCAGGAAGTAACGCCGCATCGAAATCGTCGTCGTCATCCAGTTCAAGTTCCACAGTGGGTCGTTTCCGGAACAACGCTCGAGGCTTGAGTCGACTGACGTGCACCCACGGGTTGACACGATATCCTGTGTCCTCCACCTTGAGCTTCACACGGAAGTCGTCATGCACCTCGTCGATCCTGAACGGCCCGTGCCACATGTGGGCTAACTTGCGACTCAATCCGGTCTGGACCTTAGGGATGTAGAGCCATACCGAATCCCCCTTCTCAAATCCGGTCTTCAGTCGTTCGGAGAGCTCTTTCCACTTTCGTGTCTGCTCCTCAGATCGGGTCCGCTTCGCTTGCTTCTGGAGATCTTCGGCACATGCGATCGCATAGCTGTAGTCGCGCTGAAACTTCCGACGCCACTCGTACGCTGTGCGTTCGGGGAGGCTGGATGGCTTCGGTCCCAACATCGCCGACACCGTTCCCTGTGCGTCCCAACCGTGGACCAAATAAAATGGCGTATCCAGTCTGGTCGCGTCGAAGGAAGTATTCAGTGCGAACATCAGTCGTTCGGCATGATCATCCCAGTCGGACTGGTCCGCTTCCGCGATGTAGGCGCGGACGCTCCGAATGACGGTCTGGACGGACCGCTCCTGCTGGCCGTTCGCCTGAGGCCGGTAAGCCAAAGTCGCGCGTTGACGGCTACCCAGTAGCTCCCGGAACCGGGTGAACACCTCGCTCATAAACCGGGGATCCTGGTCGTGCCTGATCATCGATGACGCACCGAAACTCCGAAAAACTCGCTCTTCATATGCTTCTGCCACATCCTGTGCCGTCGTAGACGACATGGGTTTACACATCACGTAACCCGAGAACGAATCTTGGAACAACAACAGGAAGGTGTTTCCCCGTGCTGACTTGGGCATGTGTGTCACAAAATCCATAGACACCACTTCGAAAGGGCGTCGGGGCTCGATGTTACCAGGCGACGGTCCAGGATTGGGGGGTCGCCCCTTTCCGCTTGCACAGTCAACACACTCTTTCACAAAACGCTCGACATCGGCATACATACCAGGCCAATAGAATTCGGTCCGGAGTCGTTCGTGTGTGCGTGTGATGCCTTGGTGCCCGCCTTGGAAGTCCTCGTGGGCGTAGTGCAACAGGTCTGCGCACAGAGTCCGCGGCACCACCAGGCGAGGCTCATCCTGTACGTCCCGAGGTCGGTCCCGTGTGGAACGCGCGAGTCGATACAGGACACCCCTGGCATCTAGCGCAAACAGGTCAGACAGCTTCGCAACCTTCCGCAGTCGCCTGGGAGAGAGTCGCTCCAGATCTCCACTCAGATATTCTTTTACTTCTGCAATGAACTCATCCTGGTCTTGGTGCGCCTTAATTCTTCGCCATCGTTCAGCTTGGAACTCCCGCGGACCCAATGGCTCACTGGATTCGGTCTGGGCCTGTGCTCCCGACCGGGTCAGGACCGCCAAGACACGAGCACAATTGGGGAGCGGTGCTGACTCATGGTCCGGTTCGGCACTCCCTGGTACTCTCTCATCCGGTGTCTCTGTAGCCTCGGTCGCATCTCCATCCGGTACGTCTCGCTCTGCTTCGACAACATCCGGTGTAACAACGATTGGCTTCATCAGCTTCTCATGGATCTTCGACACTCGCTGCAGGTGGGTTCGCTCTTCCTCATCCTGTACGGTCCACGTAGCGCCGAGGGCCAGTGTCTTGGAAGTCAGGTAGTCTGCGGCCGAATTGTACTCGCGCTTGACGTGAACTAGTCGCAGCGTACCGAATCGCCCCTCCAGAGTTTTGCACTGGGCCAGGTGGCGTTGCAGGTTGGGCTGATTACAATTGATCAGCCCTTGAACTTGCTGTATCACGATGCGAGAGTCTCCGACTACGATCAGGTCCGTAACTCCACGGTCGAGTGCCATGGTCAGCCCATTCAGTAAGCCGTGATACTCCGCGTCGTTTACCGTGACATCATTCAGAATGAAACCTCGCGCATCCAGTACGTCCCAACCGGGTAGGCTCCACAGAATGCATCCACAACTCCCCTGACGCGTCGATGTCTTCGCGGCTCCATCGAAACTGAGTACGATCCCTTCAAAGCTGGCGTCCAGCATCTCCACGCTGATAACCGGAGGTGGCTTGACGCGCCCCTTGGCTGGGATCAGCGACTCCGCGATCCGGTCCAGATGCTCTCGGGGGGTGATACCCGCACCGAGTATGGCGGCCAGACCGTCTTCGTCTCGTTGGACACGACGAACCTCCAGATCCCATTGTGATAGCGCGACGCCCCAGGGCACACAGCGTCCATCTGCCGACTTGGACTGGATCACCCACTTGAGTACCGAATAACGGGTGTATACAACCAGTGGGCACCCTCCAAGATTGTCCTGAAGACATCCAGCACTCTCATGACGGCGATGACTTATTTTTCCGCGACGTGGTACCGAATCTCAGACTCATTCAGTACACGCCCCGTGAAACGCACGGGCTGGATCAGTCCGTCATGTTCTTGCCCGAGGACCGCGCAGGCGGCCCACTTGTTAGCGTGCGGGATGATGATGAACGGCTTGGTCCGGTCCGGATGTCGAAGCAACGGGGTTGACACGATCTTCCGCTTCAGAACCTCGAAAGCCTCCTTCGCTCTGGACAGGTCCCTGCCGGCGCGCACCTGATCATCACTCAGCTCGTACAGGACGGCAGCCACCACCGGGAAGTCCTCGATGAACTTGTGGTAGTAGTTCAGACTGCCCAAGAAAGACTGAACACCCTTCAAAGTAGATGGGAACGGTAGATCCAGTACTCCTTGGCGATCTTCGGCGTTGCTCGGAGTCCTTCAGCGCTGATCTCGTGCGATAGGTACGGAATCGAGCGCTTACCGAACTCGCTCTTCGGCAGACTGACCGAAATGTTCCAGTACCGCAGTCGGAAGAGTAACGCATCTAGGTCGACACACAGTTGGTCCCACGTCGGCGCCCCGTGTGCGATGTCATCGATGTACGAGCTTCGCCCGAGGACCGGACCCATCTGCGCCGGCGCCGGAATATTGCGCTGGAACACGGTCATTTGGTCCGTCAATGCAGGAAGGTGTCGACCGGACAGGATCTCCTCATCAGATTCGGTACTGCTCGGCACAGCATTGTTCTCTCGCGGCTTCAAACCCAGATAATCCAGTACGTCCTGATCCACTTCAGCCTCCTCTTCGGGCGACAGTCGCACAAAACCCCACAAGCAGTTGTTCAGCATCTGCTGGTAGACTAAAGGAGCATTCTTCAGACCGAATGGCATGCGTCGCCACTGGTAGTGGCCAAATGGCGACACGAATGCCGAGATGAGCTTAGCTCGCTCTGTCATCCTGATCGCCCAGAAGCCACTGGCCATGTCCAGGCTCATAAACCACATCGCACTCTCGAAACCGATCAAAAGATCATCGATAAGCGGGAGCGGATAGTTGGACAACTGAATGAAACCGTTCACGAGCCGATAGTCGATGCACATCCGGATGTCGATCCCGTTCTTCTTCAGTACGATCACGATTGGTGAAGCCCAGGGTGAGGTGGACGTCTCGATTAATCCGGTCTCCAGCAACTTCTTCAACAATTCGTACACCTTCATCGCGAGATGCGGTGCGACCGAACGAGCTCTCTGTGCAACCGGCTTGGCATCTCCCACATCCAGGTCGCAAACAACCCCACGCGCTGGTGCTGGCGCAGCATTGCCGTCACCCAAGAAGATCCGCCGGTGGTATTTCAGAATGTCACGCAGACGGCGCTCGTCATCCGGTCTGCTCACTCCAGGTTCACCGACATCGGCCTTGTCAATATCGCATTCAGGACTCAGATCCTGTACCTCCGGAAGAAGCGCAAGCTGGTCTCGTAGCTGCGACAACAAGTCACTGCCTTCATGAATGTACACGGCAGGCTCGAGGTTCAGTTCCTCAGCATTCAGTCGCATGACCCGTTCGTACTCCATCTTGAGCTTCTGGACGGGAGTGCCGGACAGAATCTGGGAGGCCAAGTCGGACACGTCTTCGGCGACCCATCCGGTTCGTCTTCTGGCACTTCGGGTTCATCTGGTGCAATCGCGTCGAAAAAGATGTCTTCATCATGTATAGCACCATCCTCTTGTTCAACTGCGTCGAAGAACCCTTCGCCATCATCCGATTCGGTGTCGTCAAAAGAGATCTCTCCGTCGTTCCGGCTCGCAGCTGGTGGAGCCATCCCGTCTGGCTCGGCATCACTGGGAAGGGGAGTTAAACGTTTGAACGACTCCTCCTCCTCAACCAGATCCTGCAGGACCGGATCTTCGGGCAATTCCACAATCTTGTCCGACTTGACGGCTGGATTCTGTAACACCGCTGCGAAGCAGGTCACGTCCTTCTTTCCGTCCGGATGCATCATCAATTTGGTCGGCCAGTTGTACTTTGCAGGCTCCACAGCAGGCGGTTCACGATCCCAAAGCGCTTGGAGGCGGCGCTGTTCTCGTAACTTGCCTTGTTTCGACAGAGTGTTTTCATAGATCAGCACTTGCCATTCCTTATACGCCCTTGATCCTGGACGGACAAAACGCCCCACGGATGGAAAGAATCCATACTCCACGATGTAGGCCAGCGTCGTTCCGGCCGTTATCCAGAGATTGTACTCCGAAACATTCACCACCTTGACCGCTTCGGGCCAACCCCTCGCTCCGTACACGATCTTGGTCACCCAGCGATCACCGCGTCCAGCCCACACAACTTCCCTTTGTGGGTTGGCTTGGCCGAACCGGATGCGGACCACTGCTTCATCGCCCGGTCGGAGGTACAGGGTTTCCGGTGCCTGGACCGGCAACCTCATTCCCTGCCGACGCTGCACCTTGTCTCCGTACATGAGGACAGGCTCTTCATCCGGTAACTGCAGAAGTCCCTCGCGGATACACAACCGAACCCCAGCACAGAACATGAAGTTCATACCCAATAACACGTCCACACCTTCACCGATGTTCGCGACCCACACGTCCATGACATATACGACTCGCGCACCGAGCGTGATCTTGACTTCCGCACTGGCAGAGATGTAGGTGGTTTTGCCACCCAATCCGGACACCTTGATCTGTTTGTGTCGGTGGAGCTTGATCTTGAGTCTACGCGCAAGATTCAGACTGATCATGCTCACCGACGCTCCAGTGTCCATCAATATCTCCAATCGCAAGTCATTTACTGCACCATGCACCGTAGCCACCTCATGCGAATCCTTATCTGGCTCGTGATCTACCCACCATCCGTACCGCTCACCTGGTTCCAAACGAAATTCGGTCGGTCCATCCGGTCTCCGCGATTCGGTATGGCTCAATCCAGAATGATCATCAACTCGGTCAGACTGAATCGGGTCATCGTTGCTCAGAGAAATCATGCATTGTTGGTGGTTATCTTGGCGCTTGGCTCGCAGTTCTGGTCCGACATAGGCTAACACACACAATTCAGGGGGCTTACGCCCGGCGCGTACTGGGTCCCCACCCAGCGGGCTTAGTGGTTTAACGGCCCACCTGAACTTGTCGCCTTGTCGTCCAGCAGCTGATCCAGTATGTTCTTCGGTACGTCCTTCAGTGCTCCTTCTTGGGCCAGCTTCTTCAGTGCCTCCAGGGTCTTCATCATCTCACAATGTCCATCGTGGAACAGTCCGCACAGCTTGCATGGGAGAACTTTGCACACACGCATCGGGTGTCCACGTCGGTGGCAGCGGTCGCACACGATGTCCATCCAGCAATTCTCCGGGCGGTGTCCGTGTCTCTCACACTTCTCGCAGAACTCGTTCCAGTCAGGATTGTTCCCCCTTGGTGACTGTGGCGCCGAGGACGGACCGAATCTTGACACTCCAGATTGTTGTCCTGGGGGCGGGGGCTTCCATCCCGAACTGGTCATCACACGATACACCGCGTCACGCACCACACCTTCATCCAGTACGGGCTGCACCGGATCCGGGTCTGCTTGTCGAGTCGGGGCAGGGAGACCGGATCTGACTTCGGTGCGGCAGGGATTCGGTGATCCTCCACCTCATCCTGAAAACGCACATGCCGATCCTCTCCGTCAGACTCATCCTCGCTCTGCGCAATATACGCACGTCCAGAAGGCTTCGGTCTGAATCGATCGCGGTCACGGTCGCGGCGAGCGTTGTCCGCACGGAAGTCGCGCGGTCTGGATGACGGCTCCTCGCGCTCGCTGTCCTGGTATTCCTCATCGTGTTGACGCAGAATGAACTCCAGGTCGTCGATGCTGTGTATGCGCTGACTCTTCAGACTGGATCGCAGCCTCGATTCGGTAAGCTTCCTGATGAATCGCTTGATGTGCATCTCTCGCGTCTTCGGCGACTTCTTGAAGTTCACGTTGGCCTTGTAGGCCGCAGCGTTCAACCGATAGAAAAAGTCGAGGGCGGATTCGGTCCGTTTCTGGCTTGCTGAGTAGTAACGCTCCGAATCGGACACCTTCGACCGACAGTACTTGTTCTTGAACTCGCGGGATAGCAGACTCCAAGTGTCACGCGTGTGCCTCGGCAATTGTGCACGCCAGTGACGTGCGGACGTCGGCAGCTTCAGGCGCAATTCGTAGACCTTCATGCTGTCCGTCCAGCCACCCTGGACCGTCAAAGCGAGGAATCGCTCCCACCATCTTGTCCGCTCCTGGTACGTGGCCTTGTCGTCGAAGTCTTCAAGCGAACTGGAGCTCACATACGGTCTGAAGTTCATCACCGTCTTGCCATCCTGTGTCGTCACCGACGTGGAGTGCGTGGGCACATTGGCCAGTGAGTCGTCCGAGTCGCTGGAGCTGTAGCCTTCGTCAGAATCGTCGTCCGAGCTTGAGCCCGGGTCCGAACCAGAGGGGTCACCGCCTCTGCGGCTCCGCCTACCGGACGAACGCTTGCGCGCCCCAGACCCGGTGTCCTTCGCACTCTTGGAGGCTTCACCCTTCGCGGGCGGAGGTTTGGAGTCCTTCGCGGGTGCATCTTGCTTGCCCTTGGCCGGCGCGGCTCGTGCGGCGCGAGCTTTAGCCCCTGCAGTCGCCTTCGCCTTGAGAATGCTGTCGATCGTCGCTTGAAGCTGAGCTGCTAGAAGCTCGTCGGCACGAGACGACGCAGATCCGTTGGGTGCCTGACCAGATGGGATAGGCACACTGGATACCGGGTGCGACGACTCTCGTCCGGTCTCTGTCTTCACTTGCGTTGCCGAATCAGGTCCCGATGTTGCTGGAGCAGCTGGATTTTCCTGGCGTGTTGCACGAAGGTTGCGCAACTGATGGGCCTGAAACCGCTGAATGTTCCGGGAAGATTCTCGCTCCCTCTCCCGTTCAGCTTCAAGCTGGTGGACCTTCTCTTGGAATAAATCCAGTTGGGCGTTCAGTCCCCGCTGGACGTCCTCGGCCCAGCGTGCTCGTTCGGCTTCGGCTTGCGCTTCCTGCTGCTTCCAACGCTCGGTGAACTCCGCGGCGGCGCGCGCGCGTTCCAGGCGAGCTGCTTCAGCGCGGGCGTTCTCAATGGCGGCGGCCACCTCGTGTTCCTGGATCGGCGACACTGGAGGCTGGCCGGACCGGATCGGGGACTCCGGGACCGGAGCGTTCTGTCCCCATCCGGTCTGCTGACTGCCGTGGACGGCAGCATTGCGTCCGGCCAGCTCCTGAATCGCGTGGAACGCACTCTGGAGGCCTTCACCCAGTCGAGCCGTGTTGGCAGCGGACTCTGCTTGGCTCAGCTCCATCCTGGCCAGGGCTTCCTGCGTCTGGCGCATCGTGTTGAGCGCGACTTGGGACGCCCCAGACATCACGGACATCGCTGAACGACTTGACCGACCGGATCGACTCGACCTGGACGACTGACTCGGTGCGCGCTTCGATCTCGACGACCTTCGGCGGCGGTTCCGGTCAGTGTCACTGGAGTCAGAGTCGCTCGGTGACGGGCTTCGCTTCTCGCGTCGGGAGGAGGTGTGCTTACCGGATGAAGCCCTCGACCTTCGGTCACTCCGGACAGTAGTGCGATCGGACTCCGACATAACGACATCGTCCTGATCCACCACCGTCGATGACCGAGGGAGTGCTGTCCGGGTGATCTCCACGGTTCCTCCACCTGCGCCAGACTGAATCGCTCCCGCTTGCGCGGTCATCACCATGGGTCCGTACCCAATCGCGGACATGTGCCTCGCGGCATCGTGTCCGGACCACAGCGACGACGACGACGAGCTGCCTCTGGACGACCGAGCTCCCGATGCCGCACTGAACGTCGACTCATTGGATCCGGCCGTCGTACCGAACAAGCTCGAATCGAGATCCGAGGGTGAGCGGGACGGCGGACCGAATGGAATCAGCACTCCGGTACCGGATGCGCGTCCAGACTCACTGGACGCGTGGTACGAAGGGAGCGAGGAGAGCGACGGCGTGGACAGCGGCGGCGCGGACGGGATCGACGATGCGGACTGGACGGACGACGGGCGAGGCGGTCCGTGCTGCGGGCGCTTGGAATCCGGTTCACCGGTGGACGACCCTTGCGGGCTTCGTGTCCTCCGGAGTCCGGCCACTCGTAGACGCAGGACGAATTCGCGTCCCAGTAGTCCAGCTTCGTAATCTGACATCAATAGATCTCCGTCGTTGTCTTCAGCATGGTAGTCCAGGATCGGTGCTCGCACAGCTTGTTGCGGCGTTGATCCAGTGTTCTCAGCATCCGGTCCAGTCCGGTCTTGCGCGTCCGGCGTATCCAGTACGATCTTGAAGGGCACACCGGATGCCAGCTCGCGCCACTCGATCAGCTCGAACGCGAGGAAATGCTGGACGTCTTCGACCACAGAGCGCACCAGGCTCGGTGCGACTCTGGAGGACTTGGACTGGAACCACATCGGGATCAGGTTGTGAAACCTGAAACCAGCAGCGAAGAGGAGAGACTGGATGAGCGCAACGCACTCACGTGGCGAGAGCAGGCTCGGCGGGATCACGATACCCGTGACGTCCTGGGCCAGACATAGCTCAAGCCGTACCGAATCCAGCTCCGCGATCCATGCAGCGTCTTGACTTGCCATCGCCATTCGGTCCGACAGGTACTTTGACGTCGCCAACGCAGCCGCCCACCATTCAGTGAAGTCTGGTGCCGGCTCGGGCCAGGCATACTCCACCTTGAGCGGGACGACAGCGCTTTCACGGTGCTGCTCCCAGCGGCGCACTTGCTCAGCCACGTACGCCTTCGCCTGAGCCTCGCTCACTTGGGCCTTGGTCTCGCTGGGTCCTCGAGGGTCCGAGGGCACCAGACTGGATCGGGCTTCACTCTTGAGCGCGGGTGCTTCGGCAGTCGCGGCCAGACCGGATTGCGCGGGTGCAGACCGGGTCTCAGCTTCGTCGTTCAGTACGCCGTCTTCTTGGACAGTCGACAGCGGTCCTTCGTGCTTGATCGTCGGGGCTTCGTCCAGAATCTCGACTACGTCATCCGGCTGAGGAGAGTCCGAAACTCGATCCTCGGCCGGGGCTCAACCTCATCGGCGCCTCCCACAGACGCCTGGGCGGGTTCCTTGTCCTGTGTGGACTCACCCTCATCCAGTCCCGTCGCCGGGTCTGTGACACATTCGGTGCCGGCCGGCACAGACTCGGTCGAGTCCGCCTCCAGAGCCTCGTCCTGGTTGGCTTGGTGCGCATCCAGAGCGGAGGACTCCGGGGCCGCTTGATCTTGAACGGCCGCCGACGCCTTCTTCTTCTCCTCCAGGGCCGCCTTGCGCTTCTCCGCGCCAGCCTTCCGAGCCTCCCGGACAACGTCGTCCAGGGCCTTGTGCTCCTCCGGCGGCAACCCTTGTCCTCGACGCGACTGACGAGACGCCTCACCGCGTCCGCCTCCGCGTCCACCTTCACGTGCTTCCTTCCTTCCAGTCATAACCAAACTGTTAGTCCAGGTAGTCAGTAGAAACACCCCTTTAGACCAAATCAATATACAAACAACTCCGGTGGAATCCTAGGCAACCAAATCCGGGCACGCGCACCAGCTGAGGCGAGGCGGGTGAACGCCTTTATCGTCCAGGGGTGTATAGCGCGCTATGCCGGACCGAATGAAATTCGGGTTCGGAGTACCAGAGATTGTCCACGCGATAAGCAGTCCACGGGACACCGAATGACCCGGGCCTGAAACCGCTTGGACGCACCGAATCGCACGGATGCGGTCCGGTGTTTTGGCGTGTGTCCTTGTGTCAACCCCTATAGGTATCGTTTACCTTTGGCGGACCGGATTTCACCGAAGTGAGTTGTTGCAATACAGAATAAAGTCTGCTGGGTGTGTTCCTGGGATAAACCACACCGAATGAACAGAAGGTCAGACCGAATGGAAGGGATCACTGTCAGATCCGTAATTCAGACCAACCAACCACACAGAAATACAATGCCGAGCTAAACGTCACAAAATATACAGCCACCACTTATTCTTTGAGACCCTTGGTTGTGGGGTCTATACACCAGTCAACTTCGGAGCCGTCACCCAAGGCACTGGTCAGCCCTGGATGCACACTCACTTACGCGCACCACCCTCACAGAATGAGGGAACAATACAAAATATAATTCAGTCCTATCACACAGTAGTCGATCAATTCGGTCTGGGGGGTGACTACCTCAACCACCAAAGACACACAGTAGGGAATATGAAATGGATGCCCGGTTAGGACACGCAAATAGGAAATGAAGCTCTCACAGGTCACTCCAGGGCGCGAAACCCCAGTCACTGCCGACCTCGCCTTGGTACCTTTGAGTCCCACTACACCGGTGCTCGCTACACCGGTGAGGCCTTGGAAGCGTCCTAAACGTACTTAGACCGCGCGCAGGCAGTCTCCCGGAGGGCTCTTGAAGACGAGAAAGTCGAGGCTCTACTGCTGTCCTCGGGCGCCAGAATCGTCCGCGTGTTCTTCGGCAAATTGGTTTCTGTTTAGATCTTACGTTTGGCTAGCTATCTTCTATCACTTTGCTGACTTAATGTAGGCTTCACTATGCTTCGCTTGTCTTGAGTATGCTTGGGCTTCTTGGCAGTGCTTCAGTATGTTCGTCTTGTTTTCGGTATGCGGAGACTTGTTGACGGCGACACTTCTCCGGGTACACTCATCATATGATGACAGAGGTACCTGGATACACCGTCTCTTCGTCTTGGAACTGGACTTCTCCCTTGGATGTGCGGCCCATTCGGTACCGCACGTGGGCCTTGGTGGATCTTGGTCTCATCCGGTCGGGATCGACGCCGCTGTGTAAGTGCACGCGGCGCGCACTGAACTTGTTCTTGGTGCGTCGACATCCAGTGTGGGCACGGTGGACGGACCGAATGAACGACCTGGTCCGTCCCCATCCGGTGCGGCACTTCTCCATTCTGTATGCCATCACCGGGTGCACCACGATCCGGTCCGGACAACACGAGGCTTCATCCAGCGAGGTCTTGCGTGCGCATGATCATGTCTGGTGGGGTAGATTCAGTGGGGTAGCCCGGCAACTTGACTTGAGCCAATGCAGGCAGTGACCAGGATACGTTCACTGGTCACACTTTCACGCCTTGGGCCTATCCTGCAGTTAGGGAAGTCGGCGGACGGACAGGATGCGTGATTCCGCACCGAATATGAGCGCTCATCCGGTGGGCGCATCTCCAATCCTGTGAGCCCATACTTACTGCAAGTGCCAGGTCCCACCAAATCTCCATACACATCCACAATCCACACGTCACACTCGTCTCTACCGGATCTCCGCCTCATGCGACCAATCACACCTCACCATAGGGTCCACGTATCCATGGGGTCGGACATGGGTGCAGATAAAAATCTGTTTCCACATCGTGTCATTGGTCACGATGTTCGAGACCAAGTACCGCGCTCTCTGGGCGTAGCATGAACATCATGCTTACCCTGCCTGCTGCAGGTCGAGGAACTCTGCCTCGACCGGAACTCATTCTGCGGGGGCTCAAACGCCTGTCTGAGCTCCTCCTTGAAGCCTTCGTACGTGCTGAAGCACGTAGGGTCGGAGAGCCGGCGTCCATACGCCCAGCTCTTTGAACGTCCGCCAAGACATGACATGGCGAACGCGACCTTCGACAACGGGTCGACGATACGTCGAGCCGCGATGGCAGTGTCGAGTTCGACAAGCCAACGGAGGAGAGGTTCACCCTCTCTTCCGACGTAGTTGCTCACATTGAGCTTCCAGCGACTGTGGGCGAGGTGTCGTCCCCGACGACACCGCGGTATTGGCAGCAGCAGCATCTCGCTGCTCCCTCATGATGAAGCCCAGAGCAACACCGTGTTGCTCTGTCGGCGTTAGCGTACGCAGCATCGTAGCTACAGCCGCTTCACCAATGACTGTTGACAGTCGTTGGAGGGCTTCCCACTCTGGGTCTGACGGGTGGGGACAGTCAGCGCGTGCAACATGGGTTGCAGGCGTCGTGGAGCTTTCCATAGACACTTCGGTATCCATGGGAAGGTTCTCGGCTCCGTGTTCGTGCGGTGACGTACGAACCTCAACTTAGTCGGTCGTTGGACCGGACTACAAAGTGCTACCAGATGTAGTGGGCCTACCTTGGCTCACTACAACAGCTACACGTGTGCGCTCGTGTATGAGGAAGCGTAGCTTAGTTTAAACTTAAGAGTTAATTATACTCGGGCCTCCGAGTATAGATTAATCTAAATAAACGATCAAATAATGTTTTTGGGTTAAAAATGAGAACTGTTATTTTTGTTTTATGTTTCTGACTTCCTCTAAATGTAATATTCTACAGTTGGGAATCTGCCAACGGCTGGTTGGCAGAATTCGCTTTGCTATGCATGTCGCTCATTGGTTAAAGATGCTGCTTTCAACCAATAGGAATCCTAAATGTCTATGGACCACCCGTCGTGGTGATCGTAAATGAATGTAGCGCACGGATGTAACGTACACCAAGGCTACGAGGAAGTGTTCGAACCTTTAACAGACATCGCGTCTGTCAGCAGTTGCTACAAGTGGCTGTAGCCACTTGTGCGTATAACCTCGTTACATTATGTCCTTGCTGGGCCTGGAGGGCAGACGCAACCGGCGCGCAATGCTGCCCCGACGCGGTGAATGCGCGTCTCGAGGCGTTCTCCAGCTACGAGAATGCTCTGCTGGAGCACCCCTCCAGCAGAGGATGGCGGACGGCCGTGGCGCCGCAAGCGCCCGCAATGTCATCCGACGCGGGGACAAGACCCAGAAGCCGCTCATGTTGAGCGTGAAGACCTTCGAAGGCAAGGAGAGGGGAAAAGCTTAATGCTTTGGACCCGTGAAGTCGAGAATGGTTATGAGCCGCCCAGCTCTACTCAAAGCACGTGGAGTCGCAGCGCGTGGCGCCAGTTATCTCGAAGCTTGGCGGGCGAGCGAGAGAGTGGGCACTAACGTCAGGGACGTCGGTCGACACGGCCTTCCCGACGTGGGACCAGCTGGAAGCAACAACCGTCCCGGGTGTTCGCTCCGCCTTAACGAGGCGTATCGCGTGCGCTCATGCTTCCTGGCTACCCGGCAAGGCAAGAAGGATTTGGTGGACTATGTCCAGGAGTTGAGAACTCTCATTGCGGGCACATGTCTGCTGAGCCTCTGGCTGAGGGGTAGTCATCGTCACGGTGGCTATGGAAGGACTTCATAACTGGCGTGGCCAGGACGGAAGTCTTCCGCACTCACCCAAGCTCTTTTGAAGAGTGTTGTGGAGCATCGCGCGAACGCGGAGCACAACTTTAAGTCAGTCAAGACTTAGTGGAACGCTCCACTCACACCAGTTCGTCGAACGGTCCGGAGCTCTGCGTGACCTCAGCTATGCTGAAGACGAAGAAAGCTGAGCTTCGGGCTGCTGAGCAGCGGCGCGGGCATCTGCCGATGCTTTATCTGCGGTGACACGCGTCACTTGCGCGCCGGATGTCCGCTGCGCTTGCAGCGCCAGGCTTCGTCAGAAGCTGCTCTTCGGGTTCGAGCCAGGGCTCTGGTTCGTCTCGGGAAGTCGAGAAAACCTGAAGTAGGCGCGGGGCGGCTCTACTGGTAGAGGAACTAAGTTCTATTGAACCTCGGCGAGGTGGAGGTCGACAGGACTTATCCCCGAAGAGAGCTGTACTTCATAACACGGAACGTGTGTGCAAGCCGGGCTTGCTAGTTGTCCAGGTTTGGGTGAAGGGCCTCACAAAGCCATGGACGATTTTGATTGGATTCGGGAGCGTCGGGTAATTACGCCCGGCGTTCCACGATGGACGGAAGTCAGCTTTATGCTGAGGCGCTGGTAGCGCGTGGGAGTGATGACTGTCACTGTTCTGTCTCGCGACGGGCACTTCAAACATGGTGCCTAAAGTCCCTGTGGACTTGGGCGTGAAGTTTTTGGATTTTGATAGCGTGGAACGCTGTCTGGTCTTAGACCTCTGATTCGAGATATGATCTCATCCTTGGTATGGCGTGGCTGGAACGCCATGAGCCTTGGATAGATTGGAGGTCGAAGACCCTTGGCGCTACGCACTTTCCCGGCGGAGCATTGGCGAGTCATGAACCCACCCTCTGCTAGGAAGCAGATGCTTTCTGGCGCGAGCACTGGACCGAGTCGGTTAATGTGCTAGACATCGGAGTTTCCGTGTTGGTGGACACTGCGTAATCGAGAACGAGCGTTCCGGAGCGTGGCTCGTGGATTTCTGGCAGGTGGAGCGGCACAAATTCCGCTGAGCGGGTGTGCGCTCGAGGGCAACGCCCCGCTGTACACAAGTGAGGACAAGGTCGGTATGGAGAGGAGGAGCCATGGGCGAGGCCCGGCTGATGAAGGATGTGGAGCGGCAATTAATTCCGCTGAGAGGGTGTGCGTCTGGAGGGCGACGCCCCGCTGCGTGCCAGTGAAGGCGCGGTCGACCAGAAGTCGAGCGGAAGGTGGCGCGTTGCCCGGATCAAGGATGTGGAGCGGCACCCAATTCCGCTGAGCGGGTGTGCGTCTGAGGGCGACGCCCTGCTGCGTGCCAGCGACGGCGCGGCCGGCACGATGCCGAGGGGACAAGGGGCTCTGCCCGGATGAAGATCGTGGAGTGGCACGGGAATCCACCGGAGTGGAGGCTGCGGGTCGTGCAGTCCCTTCGCTGAGTGTCGATCAAGACACTGGTGCTCCTCTGGAGCTGAATGAGGTGGTAATACCCGGCGTCAAGAAACACGCGAAATCACGGAGCTCTTCTGGGCGGACAGTGTCCATGAAGAGGTGCAGCGCCAGCAAAGCGCTGGCGGCGCGACGCAAGGCGTCTGCGGTCTCAATGAGTCGAGAAGCGGTGTGCCGAGCGGTGGGGTTTCTACACAAGAGCGAGCAGCTCTACACACTCCCGTGAATGGAGTGACGGGCGACGTCGACGGAGACGTCGGGGTCTCACCGGACTTGCTCCTCACTATCTGCTCTCCTGGAGCTGGAAGAGATGTCCTTGGCCGAGTTGGGCGACGCCTTGAAGGCTGGAGACTTGGCGGAGGTGGTGGTCATACGACCTGAAGAAGAGTTGAGCTCGTCCTCGCTTCTGGATGAAGCTGTCCTGGAGGACACTAAGAAGGCGCTGAATGCGCGAAGCGGATCGTCGATTCCAAAGGATCCGTCGGACCCCTTGTACCACGTGGTGAAGGATTATCAAGACGTGGTCTCGAATGAACCGCCCTCGGGGCTACCTCCGGACCGAGGTGTTCGACATGAGATTGATCTCGTTCCGGGAACGAAGTACTGCATTTGACGAGTAGTGGCTCTCTGCTGAAGGAGCAGTGTGACGTCATTGACGCGTTCTTCCGTGTGAAGCACGAGGCGGGCATGGTGCGTGAGAGTAAGTCTCCTCACCGCGCGCCGACGTTCTGTGTCAGAAAGCCGAATGGCAAGTGGGCGTACAGTGCATGCTTTCAACAAGCTGAATGCCGCCACCCATTCCGGCGCAGACGCCGATTCTCCGGAAGGACGTTCTTCAGAACAACATGGCAGGGATGTACGATGTACAGTGCGCTCGACTTGGTCGATGGCTACTACCAATTGCCTGCGAGAATGAGCGACATTCCTCTCACTGCGGTGAGTACTCCGAGCGGCATGCTCGGGAGTGGTTGGTGATGTCTCGCGGGCTTTCGAACGCGCCAACGACGTTCAATCGTCTTGTGACGCAGTTCTTCCGGCCCCATCGGGCGTAACGCGCAGACGTACTTTACGACATCCTTGTCCATAAGAAGTCGTGCGGAGCACGGGAAGACTGATATGGAGAAATCATGTCGAGCGACCTGGGTGAAGCTGTGCTCGAGTGCATACGCGTCAAACAAGTTGTATGCCAACATTGACAAATGCATCTTTCGAGCAGAAGAGATTCCTCTTCTTAGGGTGCTTTTCATCGGGAAGCGTGGCCTGAGGGCCGACCCATGGTCAAGGTCAAGGCCATTGTTGATCTGGGCCGGTTCCCCAGAACCAGATAGCGATCTCTCGCAAGTGGCTTGGCTTCTCGCCAATTACTTGCACAAGCATTAAGCGAGAATTACGCTGAGATGGCCTCGGCCACTCCTCCAATCTCCCTGAAGAAGGACGCGGAGTGGTGTTGGGAAAACACCTTCGAGCATCAAGATGCGTTTGCGGCAATTAAGGAGTAGTCTCCTTCTATGCGCCTATTCTGGGCTTTTACGCATAGACCCCGCCTCGTCCGTTTAGTGTCACCTGTGACGCCTCGGACTTTGCCGATCGGCTGTGCCTCCCTGCTACAAGCGCGCTAAGACGCCGAGGGGCGCGAGCGCGCGTGGTGGCGTTCCTGAATCTCGTCAGCTGAAGGCCGCTGAGAAGAAACTATCCTGGTCCATGATGCAAAGAGCCAACGGCAGTGATGAAGCATGCGCTCGTCGAAGTTCAGGGTTCACCTGGTGTTGGGCTTCTCAGCCGTTCGTGATTTGATACACGGATCACGCGTCGTTACGCACTGCGACCTCAGTCGCCTCATCTTCCTCGCAAAAGGATGGCCTTCCGTTGGCTGTCCTTCTTCGCGGAGTAATAACTCTCTGAGGTGAAGCGCTATGCCTGGCAGGCAGAATGAACTCCTGCGGACGCGCTGCCGTCGCGCAGGCCGGACGGCGGGAGTCGGTCTGGCGTCATGTAACGACCGTGACTTCGTCATTACCGGATTCGATCCGGAACGGCTTATGCGCAAAGACGACACTTGTGTCGCAAGCTGTTGAAGGCCTCCGGAGCAAGTGAGTTTCAAGACTCGGACATTGAATTGTCGGCGCGAGTGCGCGCGCGTTTGCATCAAGCTACTTTCGATGGTGAACGCCTGCTTGTTCTACAGCACTGGCTCCGGGATGACACGCCACGCGTGGTCATTCCTCATGATACGAGGACTCCGAAGTATCGTATCCTCTATGAGGCCCCACGACACGCCGGTGGCTGGCCATCTTGGCCGTGAGAAGACCTGCAGCCTGGGTGAGCACCCTACCACTGCGTACTGAAGATGTACAAGTGGACGAGCACTCTATGTAGCGCACGTGCGAGACGCGTGCCCGCGAGTGAAGTCGTCACTCCCATGCTGCAGCCCTGCTTGGCAAGCTTGCCGCTCGTCTCGTCCGGGCTGTTGGCAATCCGGCGAGTGGTGACTTTGTGGCTCATTTGGCCTGCCGGCGGATGCGGCGGGCAACACTGGGAGTCGTGGCTCTTTGTAGACCGACTGAGCAAGATGGCTCACATTGCGGCTGTGCCTGATACCATCGATGCAGGGCCGGGTACAGCAACGCTGTTCTTGGACCGAGTGTTTCGGACAACACGGACTCCCTGGTGTCGATTGTCTCGACCGAGACCCCGCTTCACGGGCAGCAACTTCTGAGCGCGGTCTTTGCGGCAAAGCTTGGCACCGAAGCCTGGATATGGTCCACTGGCGGATCACCCGGGGTGCAGACCGGATGGTCAGACGGGAGCCGAGTGAATCGCGCCGTCGAAGACGACGTGCTCCGCAGCATTTGCGCTGAGACGCCGAAGCGTTGGAGCGCTATGCTGCCACCTGCTGAAAGCTTGCGTTGAATAACGCCAGCGCATGCCTCTGATTCTCGGCTACACGCACGTTCTACGTGAACAGCTCTGTCTCCATCCCCTGCGTCTCGCCGACGCCGCCACGTGGTGGCCCCGGGCTTAGCGGGAGAGAGAAGCCGATTTAGCTCGGATCGGGCTAGCTGATGTCAGCCCGGCTACTGTCTTCGTAAACAAAGTTGACACTTTCTTGTCGACGCGCTTGAGTGTCTTACGACACGTGCAAGGCACACTGAATGCCAGAGCCAAGACAGGCTGTGTGCAAGGTCACAGATGCCAGAGGTAGAGGCAACAAGCTGATAGCTACAGGTTTCTGGACCTAGTATATTTAAATGCCGAAGAACCTACCATTTTACACATGTGAAAGTCCATGCCTTTCAGATGAAGCCATGACCGCGCTTCATTGGACTCTTCAAGGTCGTGGCCAGGAATGGCCTTGCGTACACGCTCAATCTTCTCCAAGAAGATGTGACGCACCAGATGTCCTCTATGTGGCACTGGTTGCCCAGCCTCTTCCGCAATGGCGACCTGACGCAGGCGCAGAACGATGCACTTGAGTAGCGATGAGGTCGCAGCGCGCGGAGGCCGCGAGCGTCGAGGACGCAAAGTCGCAGGCGTCGCAGACGCTGACCATCACCGCAGGCGCTGCAGGCGGCTGGTGCGGAATGGCTCCTGCATCGGCGGCGCTGGGTGAGCCCGGAGGGCACGAAATGGAGCCCTGGAAGCGCCTCAGGCGCAGGCCTCTCGGCGCAGGAAGCGCAGGAGGCGGCCCAGGCATGCGGGCCAGAAGGTCAATCTGACCCTGCAATCGCAGCCCGCTGACGTCGAAGCCCGAGAGCCTTCGAGCCACGAGACCCATCGTCGTGATCGCCATGGCACACGGCAAACCAGCTCTCCAAGTGTCGCAGCCGGATGGTATCCCAGACCTCCGGCGAGGCACTTGAATCAGCCTAAGTCTCGAGCAAGCCCGCCGAACTCACAGTACGCGCGAGACGCGCAGATTTGCCATCCTGATGAGGGTCCCGAAGACGAGTCAGTCTGTTGCTGAACCTCGTACAACTCATCATAATGTCACAGAGGCGGTTTTGCAGTTTGATTCACATGCTGCTCTATTATAAGTAAAACCTTTTTACTTACTGAGTGGTGGAGCGCCTGCATGGCTAGCGGCGGTGCCGGGGTCAAAACCGAAGATATTTGGGTGGCGCGGCGAGGGTACCTGGCACACTCGTGAGGGAACCCATGCGTGGCCGAGGTGCCTCTTCGCTGGAGGATCAGTCGGAAGACGTCGTGGAAGCTTTGGCTCGGCCGACTACCAGCGCCCCGGTGGCTCGAGGTCGGCATGCCAGCCAGCCGTCCCGCGCTTCTCGGCAATAGGCTGGGGAGCCGTTGGGTCCGCCACATTGCTTCGGCCACCTGAGCTATAGCGCCCCACGCTCTCACGCGCAGGAGCGACTGGTGGTCTGGGAGCGAAGCGCGTAGCGCCGGTGTCGGTCTGGGTGGCCGAGCGTTAGTCGAGAGGCTCATGCTTGGCTCGGATCTTTGCAAAGTTTGAAGCGGAGTTTGCGTCTCGATAATGAACATCCACCTCCCCGCTGGGAAGCTTAGCCTTGGAAGAGCAACCATGGAGCTAAGCTTTCTTCTTCTTCAGCTCCAGAGCCTGAACTGAGCCTCGTGTTTGATCAGGCTTTCGCCCGGGCTGAGCACCACAGGGTACGTCCGCACTGCGGGCACGGACAACCCCTTGCCTTGCAGGCGCGACCGCTCGCGGTACTCGGAGACAGTCGTAGACTGTGGAGTCAAGAGTCGCTGTCATAGAGACGTTCGAAGAGCGATCTCCTCCGGAGTACGGGCCGCAGGCCCAATGCTGAGCCAGCGTCGGCTGGAATGCCTGACGGCATGCCTCCGCGGGGTCACGAGGCCGAAAGCCGTACTCGGCGGTGCTGGGGTTCAGCAGGGGCTGCAACTCGGGGCGCTGGGAGCGCATGGAGGCCAGCTGCGCCGCAACCTGCTCGGATTGAGCCTCCGTCCAAAGGGTTGAGATGACGGGGCCCAAGGGCGCTTCCTCCGCACGAGGCGGCGAGTACCGTGACTTCAGTGAGCTCGCGCAGCTCGCGGAGCCCGGAGGAGCGTTCAGGAACGGATTTGGTGCGCAGCGGTGGCCGCGGCTCCTCCTTCGACGGCGCAGTGCGCTCAGTAGAGAGATGGCCTGACGAGCGCACAGGAGACGTTCGCGCGCACGGCGCTCTGGTCGCGGAGCTCGACGAGCCAACTGTGGCCGACGTGCCACCTTCGCGTTGTGCCGGCGGCGTGGGCGAAGCGTCGCGGCGGTTCGGGGAGCGTTGTGGGACGCTGCCTCACCCTCATGGCTCGGAGAGCCGGCATCGGACTCGCTGTAGTCCACCTCGCCCTCCTCCTCATCTCCGAAGAGATCTTTGAGGTCCATGGTCTTATGGGCTAGTGCTTGAGGAGAGCTGCCGTGCTCGCCGCGAGCGTTGCTTGAGGCGTTGCGCCGCGAAGTACTGGAAACCGAGAGCCTGGGAGGCGCGGTCGGTGTGCGCACCTGCGCCGGGGCTTGGGAGTTCGCAGGCACGAGGTGCCGAAGCGCGAGAGGAGCGAGGCTCCGAGGCGGACCTCGCGAGAGGGTTTCTGCGGTCGAAAGACCAAAAAGTGTTATGACTTGAAGTCATGTGAGGGCGCGTTGCCCGAGAAGTTCTCAGAGACGTCCACACGATGTGGATTGACTCGTTCGAGAAGGAGGCTTGACGGAACAAGACCCGGTCGTTGACCGTTGCGTAATCACCGTGTCCACGGTTTGGTGGGGAGGGTGTAACGGGGTTACACGAATGTTACCCGAAGGGTTACGAAGTGTGGCACACACACAGGCTTGTGTGGTGCACACTGTCTAACCTTTTTCAGTAGGAGAATCAGTACATGGCTTCAGAGCCACAGATTATGATAGACTAGGGTTCACTATGCTAGATAGTGAACCAGATACATTTACATCTGAAGGCGGCTCTGCCGCGATAAAGAGAAATACATTCAGTTTGAAGATTCACAGCTAAGAGTTAAGGGTTGACTTTGGAGTCCGTAGGGAGTACGGACTCGTGCGTTCTGGTATTAGAACGAGCTATCTTTAGCCGCGACTCTGTGAGTCTATTACGTCGTCCTCTGACGCTGTTACGGCAGCCCCGCTGCAACAGGTGCGCAGGTGGGCACTATCTCGGCGTTAGCAAGTAAACTTTGCCACAGCGACTAGACGACAGCAACGCTACCGACACCGGCGATGGAGGCAGCGCTGTGTCCGCGCCAGAGAAGACCACGACGGCCTTCGTCAAACCTCGCGATGGCCTCTGAAGAACCCAGAATCGGACGCAAAGTCCCCG